>CAIGRF010330495.1:1301-12465 GCA_903798235.1 Fraxinus ornus | reverse complement strand
CTCTCTCTCTCTCTCTCTCTCTCTCTCTCTCTCTCAACGAAGTCGGTGCTTGTGCAATAGAAACGCCGTGCGCGGCTCCGAGATGTAGTCGCCATCGCTGCAACGGCACTGTGCGACGGCAATATGGATGTGGTTCTGGGGACGGCAAGGGCAAGATGTAGTGAATAAGGATCTGAATTGGGATTTTTCTTCGTTTTCGAGTGTTTATATTTGCACTTCTAATTCATTACGACTTGTTTATGATTGTCATTTTGTTGTAATAATGTATAGAATTTCATATTTTGGGCGGAGGATTGTGCGTGGATTTGAAATTACTATTTTTTATATTCCAATCCTTGATCATTTTGGTAGGGATACCTGATTCTCAAGCGTAATTTTGGCTTACTTGTTCTTTTCGTAATCTGTCATCAGATTCTTGAATATCTTATTTCTGTATAAATATTATCTTTGGATTTAATCCAAATTCCACATTTTGTTTAATTTGCATTTCTTGACGAATGTGGATTAAACGGATCTTTTATTGTCTGCTTTGTTTGAGTATTGGGATTTTGATTATGGAACCTGGCAATTAAAAAGTTTTGTGATCACTCAGATCTGTTGCTTCTGAAACTCACAACAAAAGAGCATCACCAGCTACTCCTGGAGTTTTTGAGGGTGATTGGTAGTGGTTTGCAAGTTGTGGCGTTGTTTGTAGTTGGATGATGGTGGTCGGGATGTTGGCTGCAGTGTTGAGGTGGTCGACGGCGGCAATGATGGTGTTGGTGGTTGACAACAAAGGCATTGTGTTGATGGTGGTGGCGGCGGCGACAACAGTGGCAGTGCTGTGTAGGTGGCCACGACAGCGACAGTGTAGATGGTGGTCACATGTGACCCAATATTTGGTTACCTGTAACCTAAATTTTGTAATTCGTGACCAACAAATTTGAAAATACGTAACTGTTTGATAAATTGTGACCTATAATTTTTTATCTGTGACCAATACAGTAAACCGTGACATTAAAAATTGATAATTTGTGACCAATAAATTTGAAAATATGTGACTGATTGATAAATTGTGACCTAAAATTTTTAAGCTGTAACCAATTAATTATTTAATATGTGATCAATTAATAAGTTGTGATCGATTATTATGAATTTGTGACCATTAATTATATAATCGTGATATTATTATATTTAATCAATAAATAAATACCTGATTTTTGTATTAATTAAACTTAAAACCTGATTTTCGAATTGTGCATAATTAATGCCTTAATTGTGAATTTACATATTTTTACCTTTAACTTTGATTATACAAGAAAAATTAAAAATATGAGAGATTTTATTAGTAATATTGTTAAATAAATATCTTATGTGTTATTTGATTAACATTTTTTTACATGAAAAATATTTTTCAAAAGTTGGTCATGTGATCATATTTTCCTCAAAAATAAGGAAAATATTCTTTTTAGGAAGGAGTTGATATTTATTTTCCAGACAATTCACCGACCCACCAATAAAAGACAAACAAATATACAGTTTTCTAGGTTGAAAATTAAATAAATCAAAAACATTTAATTAACTTTTCACACAAATTCTATGGAAAATGTTCTTTTTCCACCCAAATTCATACTTTTGATCTGCATGTAACCATATTTGTTTTCAAAATCAAGGAAAACATTTTCTTTAGGGAGAAGTGTGTTTTTATTTTCCATGCAATTCACTCTCTCTCTCTCTCTCTCTCTCATCTATTCCCAATAAAAAATAGACAAGTATAATATTTTTTAAGTTGAAAACTAAATCAATCAAACGCATGTCCGTTTGAGCCCCATTTTTATTGTAAGAATGTATGTAGATTAATGGAGAATGTGTGTTTAAAAATAAAATAAAAACTTTGGGTTTACGTGTAATAATATTTTATTGAAAAATATGTGGTTAAAAAGAAAAAAAAGAAAAATGTATTTTAAATATAATCAGGTTCAAATAAGGGTATTAATAATTTTCATACAAATAAGGTCTAAGTAATTTAACAGCCTAGAATTTTTTTCTTTTTATACAAATTTCATGCTTGCAATATAGATTTAGTTTTCCGAAGAAGATTTCGTCAATAAATAAAATAATATAAACATTATTATTGAGAACTAACTAAAACCATGTTGGAAAAAAAAACTTATAAATGGATAATATTATAAAAAAATAACAACAAGGTATTTCAACTTATCTGTCAGTATGTTATAAAAAATATATAATATAGAAATGATAAAATTTGTAAATAACACTGAGAGCTTCTAGTCGGTGACTGAAGCCCACAAGTGATTCTCAATAATATAATTAACGATATTGCCAATGAAAATAGTTGTCAAAGGTCTTTCGATGATTACCAGTGATATTGTTGTCCGTAATTCCCTTTCAATCACCAATATATGTTGAATTTACTAAAAATCATCAACGTTATATCGTCGGCAATTGTTTATGGCTTCTCCTCAAAAATTGAAGCACCTTAGGTGATTCTCCAAAATGGCACTGTGATCACCAATGGTGTCATTATCAGAATTCAATCTA
Source organism: Fraxinus ornus (assembly GCA_903798235.1). Taxonomy (NCBI): domain Eukaryota; kingdom Viridiplantae; phylum Streptophyta; class Magnoliopsida; order Lamiales; family Oleaceae; genus Fraxinus; species Fraxinus ornus. The sequence continues at coordinate 9,924 of CAIGRF010330495.1, read as the reverse complement.
AATCACCAATAAACTTTGATTTTAATTATTAATCGTCATATGATGGCTTCTCGTATTGGAATTGAAGCACCATTAGTAATTCCGACTAAATTCACTACGACATTGTCGTTTGTCATAGTTGACAAAGCTATATCGATGATCATCAAAAAATATTAATTTCAATCATAATCATCAATTGCCACAATTTTAAAATTTTCGTTGGTGACCATTTACTTTATTAATTTTTCAAAAAAATCCCTAGCAATTTTACCTAAGTACCAAGTTACATGGGTCGTCTCTATACTTCTAAATGCCTGTTTGAGCCCCTTTTTTTTTTTTTTTTGTATAGAAGGCATTTTAGAATAGTAGATTGATGGAGAATATGTGGTTAAAAATGAAGGAAAAGTTTTAGAGTTATATGCAATATTATTTTGTTGAAAAATGTGTGGTTGAAAAGAAGAAAGAGAAAAATGTATTTAAAAAAAATGGGGATCAAACAAGGTCTTAGTTACTTCCTAATATCATTTCATTCATTCTAAATGACTCCAAATTAATAGAAATTCGACTTACGCTTCCGTTTCTTAATTTGATGGTGGGGAAATGATAGAAGATCTTTTAGTGCAGTCGATTTGATCATTGATTTTTACTCTATTTATTTCTCATTCCTCATTTTCAAGCATTGCTTAATTCATTATCGAAAGGTAAAAAAAGATAATGTGTGCAAAATGTTACACCTTGATTTATAAGATCCCAAATATCCTACGCGGTGAGCATAGGTAAGGCCCCACACCGCACCAGGATATACTAACACAACGTTGATCTAATCGAACCCATTTTCTGTGGCCGAGCCAATATGTTGCCGACCCCACCGATCCACAAAGGAAGAGCAGGTCCGTGAGTGGAGGCGAGGCCACAAAAGGAGCTCAACACAAGATCTCACAAACAATCTTTTTATATATGATTGATGTGATAATTCAATGTCACCACCGCCATTGCCAAGTTATTCGATCAAGTCCAAAGCTGCAAGTTAGGCATTATGGATGCTAAAGTGGTACTATGATTGATTTATATCTAAGATTAGAGGCATTAGCCTCATGGATGAGGCAACTTGTCTCTTCATCCAACGACCCTCATTTATCTTCTTATAGTATAAAAGTTCACACTTCGGCCATGTTTGATAGGCAATGTTTTCTAGGGAAGATGGAAAATAACAAACCATGTTCCACATTTTGGTCTGTTTGATAGACATAATTTTCTGGGGAATTAGTTTTCTTATTTTGGCTCACGTCACCTCTTATTCCACGAAATCATGGAATTGAAATTCCCTTGGGTTAGGTAATTTTTCATTTTCCTGGCAATTGGAAGCTCCCCTACTTTTTCTTCTCACGCCTTCTCGCGTTTCACTGTCTCCATCCCAAATCTAAAATACCCTCCAAATCAACAAAAAAAAAAATCACAACAAAATCTTGCTTTTGAAGGGGAGGAGTGAGTGGATTGCACCCAGGAAAACATAGAAGCTGTCGGAACTGGAAAACCCTCAAGAATCCCCAATTTCAGACCATTACGTTGCCGATTCAAGTTTGCTCTACGCCCATTTATCTCTGCTTCTGACCCAAAAGAAAAAAAATTTACCCACAAAAGAAGGAACAACTCTTCAAATGGTTAGTATGATAGTGTATTTACTATTTAGAAGCAGCCACTGACTCTCTTTAAGTATGAAATCATTGCAATTGAGAAATATGTGCATCTAAACAGAAAGTGAAAGACACTATTTTTCCATTTGTGATTTGTTAGTTTTTACGTTTTGAATTAGAACATCCCATCTGATCGTCTATTGAAGCCATAAAAACAAAAGAAAAAGAAAAAAAACATATGTTTCTCTGTTTGGATTTAATGCTGTGACACTACGCTGGGAACGGTACAATTTTTTTTTCTTAAAACAAAGGTTGATTCATTTTTATAACTTGATTGCTATTCTATTCCTTTGCCTACCATTATTTTCATGTGTCTTCGGCCACTCACAGATGTGTGCAAATTGAAAGGTTGCAAGACATTCCACTTACTAGTGTGTAAAAAAAAAAACACTTTGATGGACACATTCAACATTGAGTAAAAGGAGTTTGCTGCTTAAGAATGGCAAAAATATTTAAAAGACTGCCTCAATTTTTCCATATAGCCAGATTTTATGTATGAATTACATATTTTATTTGTTATTAATGAATGAAACTGTAACTTGGATTTATTGCAATATAGAAGTATTGAACGCATGCCATTCCCGCTTTTTCATCACGTGTACTAAATATTAGTTCTCCATTCATTATTTCTCAATTCTAGAGTTATTGTTTAATGTTCAGAGAGACAAATACTCAATCGAAATACTTCCAGTCTGTCCAAATAGACTTGGGTTTGTGGGTTTTAAATAAATTTTAACTTACTGATAAGAAATGGTCAATGAGGCATCTAGACTGTAGCCTTTCTTTAATTTACCCGAGTATATGTTGCATTGTAATAAAGAAGCTGAGGTTCACCATTAATTTATCATCCTGAAACATGAATAAATCTCTCCTTTTCTCTTGCTTTAAACTTTTTAGACGTTGTTATAAGTACCATGAATACCATAAGGAACCAATGTCGTCTCCAACGACAACAATTAGGTCTATTTTAGATGATGGTCATGCAAGAAATTGTTATATATAATTCTATCAGGCATCGTAATCGACAACTCCCTAGAGCCCCCACATAGAAATTGGGATTCTGAAAGAGAAATGACACTTACGCAGATGTTTGGTACGAGTGATAGAATTTGTCATGATCTAGTGAGGATGAAGATAGCTCCGTTTCAAAGTTTATGTGCTCGTTTACAAACATATGGTTTGGTTGACAATAGATCTATAAAAGTAGAGAACAAGTGGCTATATTTCTCAACACAGTTGGACATTACCACCGTAATCGAACTGGAAGTTTTACGTTCTTTAGATCTGGTCAAACAGTGAGTTATTACTTCCATAGAGTTTTACAGACTTGCCTTGAATTGTACAGAGACGTTGTGAACAATGCCACTATTCATAACTCACCATACGAGAAGGATAAGTATTTTAAAGTTCGGTGGCAATATTTAACTTCGTTTATTTTTGCCTTCATGATCACTATTCCTTCTGTAACCAAGCGTTTTTGTTTTCATATTAGGATTCTGTAGGGGTAATCGATGGTATTCACATTCATGTGAGTGTACCCATAGAAGAACAAGTGAGGTATAGTAATATGAAGCAAATGATAACTCAAAATGTTTTGGTCGCTTGTACATTTGATATGAACTTTACATATGTACTTGTCGGTTGGGAGGGATCCGCCCACGATGGTCGATTGTTAAGGAGTGCAACCTTACGACAGGGTCATAGGCTAACAATTCCTGTTGGTAAGATCTACCATTTCATTCGATAATTTGACTTTCATCTCTTTCAATACACAACGACAACTTAACAACCATGTGTCGAATAGGTAAATATTATCTTGTCGATGCCGAATTTCCATTGGTTCCGGGATTTCTAGCACCCTACCGTCGGACTCGGTACCATCGTAGAGACATTGAAGGACATCAGCCTGAAAATGAGAAAGAACTGTTTAATTTTTGACATTCATGTCTACGAAATGTTGTGGAGAGGATTATTGGTCTTCTTAAAAAGAGATTCGCATTTCTGAGGCATCAACCATACCACGACATTGAGACACAAGCAAGGATTGTGCTTGCTTGTTGTGCCATTCACAACTTCTTAAGGATTTATGATGCAGAGGATCTTTATGACTAGGACTACTATAGTAGCAATGATGAGGTTAACCCTGGACATGTTGATGCACCCGAAGATGACACACCAAATGCTCCAATATCTTTTACATCAGAAGCTGCATGGTCTAGTAATAGGGATACAATGGCTAATAACATGTGGGGCTCTTACCATCAAAGTCATGATGCGGGAATTGATTTTGATTGAATCTACTAGTTGTATATTTCAGTACTTGTGTTTCCCTGTAATGTTTGGAGACAAACTTGCTAATGCTTGTCTACTACTACGGTTGCTTCAATACTTGTTCTGTTCTAACATTGACTTCGATATTTGTTCTAGTGTTTTCTTATTTCCAAAGCTATCTACATTTGCATCTTTCATATAGTTTTGAATCTCTTTGCCTGGTTTATACCGTTGTTAGATTGTTTTCAAGCAATACTGATGTTCCTTATAGTTATGCTAATATTGACATTTTTCTATTCTCGAGTGACAGCGTTGATGGTACAGAATCGACGAAGCTCGACGGGCCCGTTTCATGTTCCTAGACCGACCACCCCTTTGGATGGGAATTACATTGATTTTGGTAGATCGAAAATGAAGCCTAATGCTAGGATTCGTCACGTACTTTAAAGTGATGAGATGGATGATTTTCTGATCACTTCACCTGTTGAACAAGTGTTGGTTGGGTACAAACGAAGTGACGATGACTTTACCACATTTCAAGTATCTAAGGCAATTGACAGGATTCTCAATGGATGTGAGGTCATGGTCTCAGATAAAAATGTAAGGGCAAGGTTAAAGACTCTTAAAAAAATAGCATGTTGAAGTTCGCCAGTTGCCAACTATGAGCGGTTTTGGGTTGGATCCCGAAACTGGACGCATTGTAGCTGATGTCGTTGCTTGGGATAAATTTATTAAGGTACGAATTAGGATTTATTTTGGACATTGCTACTAATAGCTATTGGGAAAATAGATATTTTGGAACAGTTAAAATACACTCACAAGGTTATTTTGCAGGGAAAGCCAGAATTTGGGAAGTAGAGGACCAAGCTTTGTCCAAGATATGATAAGATGGAAACTATCCTTGGGAATGATGCTGTTGTCGAAGATCGAGCAGTGTCTGGCTTCGACCATTTCTCCCCAATGAATGGTATGTAATATATTTTTACAGTACGATACTGGGCCCGTTTCATGTCTAAACTTCTAATAAGTTGTTATCTCTTTAATGTAGTAACTGATGAAAGTGTGAACAAGGTAGATATGGAAAATGTGGAGATGGATCCTAGACTAGTTCATTGTCGTGAGTATATCGCCGAAGAAGGGACCAACAAAACCAAGCGTCGTCGTGCACAACCGGTAGATGAGAGTACTATCGCCCTATCAAGGATTACCAATTCATCTACAAAAATTGCTCAAGCTATGAAAATGCAAGCTACGATAGATACACTCAATCATGTTAACTTGCAGTTGATTGTAGAGAAGCTAGAGGCAATGAACCTAGACATGGACGACATCATGCAAGTCATGAAAGCCTTTCGATCCAATGATGGTTTGGCTAAGGTATTTAAGAGCTTGACGAGTACAAAATACAAGCGTACTTTGGTGTTTGACCAGCTTGGTCGTGATCTGCCTCCACTACCATAGATTGCACATGACTTATGGCGTTTGTATGTATTAAATTGTAATCCGTTTGGAAAACTTCATCCACATAAGTATTACTTTGAATGTGTTTTGTAACGCACACGCGTAACAACTAGTGTGCAGTGTTTTGTAACATATGGTTTGGATGCATTTTGTCAATTATGTATGTGGAAAACAATAGCCTTTTATAATCCTTAACCCACTCTCCATGATGAATGCCATCTCTCTCCCCTGCTGAAAGATGGATGAAATAGATAGTTGTATTATTTTAAATCATTGTATATTTGTATTTCAAACAAAACAACATGAAAATCTTGAAGAAGCATAATACCCAACTGTTACCATATCCAAGCAATACAACATAATTTAGCCAGCACCCATTTCCATTGGTAAACTTGTCAAAAGTCATCTTTCCTTGAGTTTGATTGCAGGTCTGGGAAGAACGCTAAAGCCCTTTAGTTAGATACAAGTATACAAACTATAAAGGAACATATCATATCCAACTATTAAGGTGCCACTCATTGGTTTAGTAAGTTCCTAAGTTATGAACAAGGCTACATTTTTTTCCAACTGAATGAAACAACTCTGCAAATATCATCACTAGCACATAATTTGCCCAGTAGCCAGCTGTTGAGCGTAGAGTGAGCTGTTCAATTCTAAGAAGGTTGAAAGCTTCCAAAATTTCTTGAAGAAAATAGCCAACGTAGATTGTTTGAGGATTGGATAATGTTGGGGCTGGGGCGGGTCCTCTAAGTTCGGCGGTTGCTTTCGATTTGGGTATAGGAATGAACGGCTGCTCTATTTGTTGTTGCCTTGTTTACCACGTTAACAGCATGAAACATTGAATTACAATTATGAAATTGCCGTCTCTCTCGCCTCAACTGGAACAATTTATGAAACATCCAATTGAGGGAGTTGAAAGGAAATGATAGGAGGTAAGTATGTCAAATTCCTGGTTAATCAAGAACAATTGCGGAAAATTACAAGATTATTATGCCCCTCTGCTCAATATCGAATATTGATTTAATTAATGATTTTTTTTAATCAAAGTCAAATTCTAATTCAATACGAAATTCATCTCTAATTCCAAAAATATATTGTGTGATAATTTAATTATAATTAAATATCAAAATCCTACAAATAACTATCAAACACAAATAGTTGGAAAAAAAAATAATAAGTTCCATGGAAAACAAAACCAATCAAACAACAAAAAATGAAAAATTTCAATATTTTTTAGGTAGAAAATTAAACCAATCAAACACAGTTAATTGACAATTCTCAATAAAATAATTTCTAGACAATTCAATTCCTTGGAATTTGTATTCTTTCCACCCAAATTTTATTCTTGCAATCAAACGGACCCTCATTTGAAGGTAATGGAAGTTTAGACTCTCAAACTATAACTCTGTCATATCATTGTTTTATCTATCATTCCCCAAAGTCGATCCTTTTTTTTTTTATATTGGAGGCTTGCGTATAATGATCTCCTACATCCATATATTTATTTCCTCAACTGACTTGATCGTCGAGTGTGCGCGGCCAACTCCATTCCCACTGGAGGAAGCCACGTGTGACTAACGGTTTTTTCAAGTGTACTGCATAGACATGAGAGGCCTTACGATCTATTGACCATATTGAATGTACATTTACTCCTAAAATTAGTAACACCAAAAAATATAATTAAAAATAGAAAATAATTTCTGTTAGTAATATTAAAAACATAAATATGTTAACCAATTTAATATACAGAAGGAACTATTTCAATAAATAAATTAATAAAATATAAAATGTAATTAACTTATAAGTTGATAATATTATAAGGAAAAGTAGAAAGATTTTTTTTTTTTGACTTATATGTTAGTATCTTATAAAAAAATAAAAAAGATTGAAAGATTAATATATTGTGATCGACATCCACAACTTCAACTTCGTGATTCCAACATCATTAACAACATTGTTATCAATGAAAATCAACAATATCATTGTCAATAATTTTGAATCATCAACATACATTGATTTCGATCAAAATCACCAAAGGTCAAATGTCAACGATCACCGACTGCTTCTTGTCGATAACTAAAGCATTGTAGGTGATTCGTGACACTGTCACTGTATTATTGTTGGTAATCGTTGACAAATGCGTATCAATTGTCATCAATAGTATCAATGTCCGTAATATCGTTGAATCACAAATAAATCTTGATTTTACTTAGAATCACTAACTTTCATAATGACGTTCGTTAAAAACTGAAGCAAAGTTGGTGATTACTAGCAATATTTCCTCGACAATAGCTAACAAAGTTGAGTAGCTGATGATCAAAAATATCAATGTTGGTAATTCCATCTGAATTATAAACAAATATTGACTTCAATCAAAATCACAAGTCATATCGTCGCGTCACCAGCTGAATTTCCATCACTCAATCATTTGATCTATTAAACTTTCTATTACTGTTCTTAATAAAGGCCTTCACATCAATTTTACCAAAGGCCTACAAATTGCTTGAGCTGACTCTACATCTATCATTTCAAATAATTTTTAAAATAACACATCTGTTTATCTCAAGAAAAAAGATGGTGTGACAGGGTTGGTGACCAACCCAAAAACAGTGGCGCCCCCTATTGGAGGGTGGGCCGTTGTCACAGTAGCATCTCTCTTATCTCAATACTGAATCTTAAGTCTTAAACATGAAGAGACAAAATTACAAATGAGAAGGGGAAAAAAAAAGGTTGAATTTTTTTATTTTTTCTTAAATTCGACTTCGGCACAGTTGCCAAGTACCTCAATTGAGACAAGTGTCTAGCTGTGTCTCTAAAGGATAAAGACCAATATAAAGGAAAAGTCATACTTTGACAAACATATGCCCCAATGTTTTTTTTTTTCCTTAAAAGGGAAATTATGACAGTTCTCGATCCGCAATACTAGGTGTCAAGACGGACGGGCCGACGACCGACCCATGAAAATCAATCCGGATCGACTCAGGACCGCGGGCCAACCCATGACCCGAGCGGGCGGTTCACGTGTTAAGGAGGTGTGACCTGCGGGCTTCGCGGGTTGCACCACGGCCCGTAAAAAAAATAAATATTATAGTTAAGTACGTGCCAACCTAGTTGGGATATACTTAAACTATAAATTATAGTAAAAGTAGGTACCAATCTAGTTGAGATGTACTTATGCTATAAATATTTGATAATAGTAATTAGAAATACATTTAGTT
>CAIGRF010330488.1:25282-36405 GCA_903798235.1 Fraxinus ornus | reverse complement strand
CTCCAATCCAAAAGCGGAATGTCACTTCATGGAAGCCATCACGAACAAAAACCTCGAGCAAATCAAACTATGTTTTCTTGCGAAACTGCTGAACCTAGACTTTAATACTACTTGTTGTGAAACCAACCACCGGATTGAGATGTTGAAGTTATATAGTACAATAATGAAGTATTAGATCAAACAAAAAATAATAAAGACAAGAATTATAGCAGATGAATTAAGAGATTTTATTGACTCAAGAATAATGGAGAAGATAGAAAATTACAATGGATCCTATAATTCTAATAATATATTTTCTCACACTTTTCAAAATGTATAGAAGAGCCTAATATTTATAGGAATCATGTATGAGACGTCCAAACCCTCTTAGTAGAATTGTTGAAGAAGTATGATGCAAAAAAATCGAGTCCAAAACGAAAAAAATGAGAGAAAAACGCAAAAAACCGGAACAGGCAAAGTGGTGTTACGGCCCCCACCTCAGGGCCTCGCGGCGTCGGACGTTCTGCCGAAATATATTGTTTTTCTATCCCGAACTCTTCTTCAAGTCGAAGACCAATTTCCAACTCCCAATGAGCTTCCAAAATAGAACTTCAATTTGACATAGGACTTCAATAGCATTCCAAACTGAATTCTCCTTGACGTGCACTTCAATTAGAATTCTTCAATTACTTCAAAAAGAAATTCGGGTCACACCCAAATTCTAACAAGTTCAATAATCCAGTTGAGATTTCTTTAGAAGTTCAATTTACCCCCATAAGTTCTGTTTGTCACAAATATAAAAATGTTTTGTTTTAATCTTTTAAATATTTAAATTGCCTGCATTTTTTCTTTTCCATTTTCACCAAGTTTTTATTCTATTCTATTTTTTATTTTTTAAGGATAGAGCTGTAGACGGCAGAAGAGCAATGTTGCGTGCATTTTTCCAAAAGGTAGAAAAGTATGAAAACTGTTGAACAAACAAAAGTAATTAAGTATTAGAATCTTTTTGACTCATCCACCTACGATATGCTTTTATGTCACCTTTGTTCCTCGCCCACATAACATTAGGCGGACCACTTAATTTTGGGTTTTCCAAATATCTCTGGTATTAAATTTATATATATTAGGTTAGATACTGTTTGGCCTAAAGTTGTGTTTCAAACCATTCAAGTTAAAACACAATTTTGAATTCTTTTGAGAAATAAATATGACTTTGTTTCAAAATTCGCCGGTCTTGGGACGTTGTCATTACTCGTAATATCTCACGTCAATTAAAGATGAAATAAATATAAAAAATATAAATGTTTGGTCTATTTCTCTTATTAAATGTTAACATTTTAAGAGTAAACCTCAAGTTTTAATATAACATCACAGTCTGTTTAGTTTACATGAATAATTTGATCCGTTTAAAGCTCAAAAAACCATTCATCTTGCAGTGTAGTTAAATGACAAGTTTATATCGATTAAATATCAAAATATAACCAACATATAAGGATTTGAGCTACTTACAAAACGAAATAGGAAAAGTGGACTTATGACATTGTGTGAGCAAGTACTTGACCTTGAGATTGATACTAGAAATCCAATTCTATAGTTAATTGCAATAATTTTATCAATATGGGTTTGGATATGGTCACAACGGAAGCACTAATTTAGTCTACAAGCACTGAGAAATATGTCGATGACACTTTTGAAATTGGGATACAATAATAAGTTCGCAAGATCTGCAACCGATTTGAAACTAACACATAAATGTATGGTAACGAAGAGTATGTATAGGAGGAATGAAGTATAGATTTTTCATTTTTCATTATGTATTCCCGGTCTCCAAACTGGGTAGAATGAAAGTTCACCTTTAGTTGGAGGTCAGGTCGAGTCCCCTCTTATGTTTTATATTATGTATTTTTCCGGTATTAATAAATCGTGCCACCTTTGGCGGTATAAAAAAATGCGTTTGAGCTACATGTAATTATAAATGTTGATCTCTAAGGTGGAATTGATCGGGATTTTTGTTGATAACAAGAAAGCACATTGATATGAAATATTATTTATTTCGAGATTGTATTGACGAAGAACATCTAAAGTTAAAGTTCGTGGACGGAAGCTCATGATCTTCAATCTATAAGATTAACCAAAGTGGAATGCTGCTTCTACGGTGGGAAGGGTAGGATTTGGGTTTGTTGGGGGCAAGGAGTAGTTTCTCTCCGAAGTCTCAAGATCAAATCGCATATATTTTCATCAAGCCATGAAAATTGATGTACGTTTGAAGTTTCGAGATTGCTTGGAGTTACCTTAAATCAAGTTTTAAATCAAGTTTGGGGGTGTCGAAAGTATAAACCTAATTTTTATGTAGTAGAGTTATTTCATGTATTGTTTGAGACATTCATGTATTGAACTATATGATACATGTATTCTATGTACAAAATGGATTTATGTACTTGAAAACCTACGAACAACTTCCCTGTGGACATTTGTAATTTCCACAATCTATTGCCTATAAACAAATTTACAATTTTTACCTATGCATGATTCCATTAATATGAATTGAAATCCCTCAGCAGCCTCAAACGCAAAACTTGTTTCAAATAGCATATAAAGCAATAAGCTTGATTGCGTTAACTTCTGCACTTCCATCGTATTCCAGTTCTTCTAATGGCCTCGGTTTCTTCGATGCGCCTTTCGAGTTTTACCATTATTTATTTATTTTTGTTTGGTACAAGGAGGAATTGATTAAATTATAAAAATATTAATTAAAGGGTGATCATTTTATACAAAATGTCATAATATACATGTTGTGGTGACAGAGATAATTCCTTTGCCTATATTATTAGTGCTAGACTATCATTTTATGCCTGGAATAAGCACTTTTAAAACTGATTGAAACTCGTTGATGTAGAATCCCAGAAATCTTCACCATTTAACGAGATTGTAAGTGAATCCTCAGACTGAATCTCATTTCCATCGAAACCATACCTGAAAGGGCTATAAACTACTTCAGAGCCAAATTGCTGCTCAGATAAACAATCATAATTCCAGTTAACATCTTCGAAATCATCTAGTACTGAAACATCGGACTTGTTGGATTTGCAATTCATTTCCGCCTGCAGGAATCCTGCTTGATGGACATCAGACTCTGTCATTAATTTCTGGCAATTCATGTTATCAAAATCAGTAGAGAGTGCAGTGACAGTACTATACAACTGGGAGTCTGAATTAGCTTCGAACGTGGTGGGATGCATTTGTTCCTTCATTATGCTTGGAAGCCATATACTGCGGAGGATGTCACGAAATTGTATGCTATTCACGTCACATTTTAGCTGCTTTGCTTGCTTTTTAATAACGGTTCTCCAATAGTTCTTTATTTCATTATCAGTTCTTCCTGGTAACTGTTTCGCAATCACTGTCCACCTTCATAAATTTTTATTTTTTTTAAAAAATGAAGTAATCAATGAAAATCAAGTTGATCAATAACATTATAAAAACATTTATACAAAAAGATGCTGAAATGTTTTTGCATATACCGATTTCCATATTGCAAGTGTAGCTCTATAATGCGAAGTTGTTCTTCAGGAGTAATGTTTCCTCGTCGAATATTTGGATTCAAGTAGTTCAACCACCTTAATCTGCAGCTTTTACCTGTACGCCTCAACCCTTGATCAATCATTAAAAAAAAAAAGTTGGTTTCAATGTTGTGGTAAAAGAAGGTGAGACATGATCTTGATTTAGTTTTTTACTTTCTGCGAGGACGAGGAGATTTGATCATGATTACCTGCATTACGGGCGAGGGATTCCCATCCTCCATCGCCATGGATGGTAACATAATTAATGAGTTTCGAGTCTTCATCGCTAGACCATGGACCTTTTCTTATGCTTATCTCTTCTTCTTTCTGAGCTGTACTGTTACCATATATTTCTTTGGCGTCCATTGCTAGATAGAGACGAGTAAGCAGCTGCTGCTGCTTAGTACTTACATGGATTTGAGGTAGTGCTATAGCCTTTTTAAATGTGTACATATGCAGGAATCATGAGGAACTGTTGGATCCACTGATAATAATTTAAGGAAAATGAGTTAATGCTGAGCCACATTATTTTGGAAGAATATATTCTGGAATAGTAGATTGATAGAGAATGTATAGTTGAAAATGAGTAGAAGAACGATAATGAAAATTTTAATATATACCAAACATGTGCTATTTTTTCAAAAATAAAAACTACCTCCGAAGTAGAGTATTTATTGATGAAATATGATTAAAAAGTTATAGGACTCATAAAGTATAAAGTTGAAATTAATTATTGAATTAACATCTTAGATTTCAATTGGTACCAAATACGGATGGAGATTTCACGTACTTTTGTCGCTTCTCATGCGACTTGTGAAATATTTTAATCTTGACAGATATAGGTTTCTATGGAATTTCTGGTTTGGTGAAATGACACAGCGAATTGATACCCATTTTGACTTTGACTCTTCTGCTTTGAAGTGCACTTTTTTATAAGCTTGTTTGATAGAGATTAAAATCGGATTAAAATTGAAAAACTAGCCGTTATTGTTGACTTTTATTAGACGGGTGGGACCCAATAACGGCCTTATTTTCAATTTTAATTGGATTTTAATCGTTACCGAACAAGTTTAAAATCGGATTAAAATTGATATACTAGCCGTTATTGTTGACTTTTATTAGACGGGTGGGACCCAATAACGGCCATATTTTCAATTTTAATTGGATTTTAATCGTTACCAAACAGGGCCTATATCTGTGCGTGTGAATAAGGTGACAACCAAAGACCGTCCAAATATTATGATAAGATTAAGACTGTTTGCCGACCATTGCATATGTATATATATCAATTTTGTGTATTTATTAATATTAGAAAGAAATAAAACTGAAAACACAAAAATTTGGAGGGAGACTATAGTCACACAAAAATGTGAAGTTAATCAATCTAATAGACTAGGATAATTGATAAAAGTGGCATTTGGTTTTGAATGTAAATTGGGAAGTATATAAACAATTAAAAGAAGTTTTATAGCTTATTATGCATTCATTTCTAATTGTATAGACTTAAATTTTATTTTAATAGGAGATTCTTTGGCATATATCCTTCTCTTTTGCTTTGCCAACACTAGGCATTTATAGTTTATCACATGATGAAGAAATTCGATTACTCTCCTTGAATTGACAAGTGAAAGAAAAGTGATATGAAATCGTTCACATTAGGTGATTTTCTTTGTTTCTTTTTCAAATTTTAATTTTGAGTTGACATGTGTAATAATGTTGGGCCATTCACTTGGATGATCCAAGACTCGTAAATCAGAGAACTTAACGACGATTGGAGTAATTTTGTGGAACTTGAGAATCTTGTTTAGTCCAATTCTTGGTGGTTTTACTTTGTCGCTCAAGATCGACACAGGTGTTTGAATTTGAAAAAATCGGGAGCACTTGTTATAAGTTTAAAATGAGTCAAAATGAAATTTTTAAAAAGGGGTTTGATAGAAAATTTGAAAAATGATTTAAATTATATTTTTGACCTTAAATTCAATTTTGACCCAATTAAAAGTTATTTAAAATTATATATATATATAAATTAGATTTTAACTTAAATTTAGAACTTTAACTCTAAATTGAATTTTATTTTATTTTATTTAGGAATTTTATCTTAAATTAAAATATTAATTCAGTTTGTCTCAAAATTTTGGAATTAGAGTTGAACTCTTTAACTTAATATTTAATTAAGATTTGATTTTAATTAAATTAATCCCGTCCAATTTTAATTAAATTAATCATGTCCTAAATTATGGAATTAGAGTTGTACTCTATTGTTATTTAAGTAAAATTTAACATTAATTAAATAAATTCGCTAATTCAATTAATTAATTGATTGATTTGATTAATTAATTATTTAATTGCCCCAATCCTTTTGTCTAAATTAGTTTAGACGACCTTAATTACTAAAAACTTGAAATATGAATTTATATGATGAATGTATACTTAGTAGATAATTATGGACTTGATCATGTGAATGTGTTTAATAGTTAGAATTAAGAGGAAATTACACTCATTCCTATGTTTTAAGATCCAATTTCAAAAATCAGGTTCAAAGTATGTTTATTCAAAAATCAGATTATAATTAAAAACTTTAATATTAATAATTATATTACAAAATCAAATTAATCATTTACCTATTTTCTTTACTCCCTCCCTCCATCCTCACCTTATCTTCTCTCTCTTCCACTCCGATGAGATGGCACTTTAGCGTTGATGCATGGCATCGGAGGCTCAACCGCCGCTTTCTCGTAGCAGCAGCGCGATACTTTTGCCCACGGATGGGGCAGCTTCGCGTAGAGTGCCGCTGCGCCGCGACGACGCCTCTACGCGATCTAGATTCGTTGTTGTTCTTCGTCTTTTTTTAAATTTTTGAGTGGTGCAGTGCGGTGATGGTGGATGTATGGGGTGCGGATGTGGGAACGATGAGCTTTATGGGTGTGGCAGTGGTGGGCGACTGTGGTGGTGTGTTCGACTGTGTTACTGTAGGTGCGGTTGCGTTGGTTGGGTGTGCGCGTGCATGCGGCGATGGTGGTAGTGGTTATTTTTGTGTTGTGGTCGGGAGATCTACACTGTCGTGATCTGGTTTGGGACGGTGGTGGGTTGCGCATTATTGTCGGGATATGTACCGTCACGATTTGGTGTGGGATTTTGGGTTATGTGTTCAGTTGGTGGATGAGGGCTGTGGTGGTGGTGGTGGTGTTTGGGCAGCGATGATTATGTTGGATCTGGTGATGGATCAGGCGGTCGCGGCGCAGTGAAGGTGGTGGTGGTAGGGGCTCTAGGAACATTGGCAGGGGACACCCTTTGGCCGGCTACTGGCGCTACGGTGATGTTGGTGCGGTGGTGGTACAAGTTGTGATGGTTTTGCTACAGGTGGTGGGGGATCTTGTAGTGGTGGTGGTACGGTGTTTGGGTGGTGGGTGGGTAGTGGTGGTGGTGGTGATGTTGGCTACGGTATTCGAGACGGTGATTTTGTTGTCAGGATGTGGTGTTGGTGGGTCTGATGACGGTGGTTTAGGCTGTTGCAACAGTGTGGTGGTGATCACAAACATTGATGGTGGCCACAAGTGATTTGGTTGATTGTGACCAATAAATTGGTTTGTGTGTGACCAATAAACAATATGTTACTAATGAAATAGATAAATTGTCCAATAAATACTGTGTGACCTAAAAATTTATTAATTTGTGACCAATATTTTATGATCAGTTAATTTGATGTTTTGTGTGACCATAAAATAAGTCGTGACTTATAAAAAATTTTGATCTGTGACCAATGAACAAATTGAGACCTATAAATTTTTGAATTCGTAAAATAATTTGTGATATATCAAAATTGTTATTTGTGACCAATTATAATTTATGACCAATTATATGGAATTTGTGACCAAATTATTTGAAATTGTGGCATTAATGTATTTAATAAATAAAATATATGTTTAATTAATTAAGCTATAAATAAAATTTTAAAAACCTGAGATTTGAAATTTTAAACTTAGTTTCTTAAATTTGAAATTGGTCAAACTTAATCCCTTTGTTATGAAATCTACCCTAATTTTAATTCTTACCGTTTTAGACCTACGAGCCCTTTATTAATTTTAGTTCTGCGAGTTCGTTATTGTTGTTAGGATTGCGTGTCCAATTATTTTAGGCCTACATTTCAACTAGTATAAGATACATGTTGCAATTTGACTAATTGAATGAGTGAAGACCATAGAGATGGGGCATTGTATGATTCAATGCTATATGTCCCCTAAGAACTAACCAACTAATCTTCCATATGGTTCGGGAAGACTAAATAGAATAAGCTCATAATCTTCCACACTATTATATATATGTTTATTTACACGTTGATGTATAATAAAATATATATAATATTTATGATAGACATATGCATGTTAAGCCCATGTTTGTCCCACATTATTTTTTCCATTCTCATTCTTCTACTCATTTTCAACCACACATTCTTCAATAAAATAATATTTTCCATCACATCAACAATTTTTCCTTCTTTTTCAACCACATACTTCTCATCACATCACTTCAAAAAAATGCATTCTCTCATTTTAATGTGCACCAAACACACTCTAAATGTTAAAATATTTAGCCAAGTTTATAATTCGTTATGAAAAATGAGAGTTCATAATCGATCTCAACTCTTTTAGTACACTCAAAGCTGATCAATTAGGGATATATTTGACACTAATGAATATTAAATATTTTTTACTGATAGATTTGACTCAAGGAGATAAATTCTAGACACATTAATTTAATATATAATATGTGTGAATACAAAGAATTTTCAGTTTAATGACTTTAGAAGTTGTATGGAGATACAATTGATAATAAAATCTACCAAAATGCTTTATTAAAGCTTGTTGAGTATACTCAAAGTTTTAATATTACAAATGAAATCCTAGAACACTTGAAATCAAGCATGGATTTCATAATTTATATGAGGGTCATAAATTTAAAGTAAGCAATGGAAGCATAATTGATTTAATAAAACATCATGAGAAATTAACTTATGTATTTTTCGATATATATTAATTCTTTTCAAAATTACCACCAAAGCCCTTTTTGAAAATCACTTTCTGGTCTATTTTAAAATTATACTAGAGCTTCCCAAATTTCTAAAATCCAAGCCATTCCTTTCAAAATTACAACATGACCTTAGATGGAAATTGCAAACGGAGGCCCACAATTTCATAAATTGCAAGAGAAGCCCCATCCCAAAATCATCCAACAACCCTAAACTCAAAATGATTTTAGGGATGACGATTAGCATTGTCCCTCGGCTACTGCGATCGGAAGTTACCGCTGTCTAATAGCGGAGGCTTCTTGTCGCATGCAGTAGTTCGAGAAATTGCCACAGAATAACAGCACTTCGTGTTGTTGTGCAACAATAGCGGCGACAAGCGCCACTAAGCATGACACATGTCACCGTTTGCGCGATGTAGTCACGCTCGATAACGGGTGCTTTCGACGGCAATGGTACCTCCACTAGTGTCCTACCTATCCACTTTTGACCAAAAAAAAAAAAATAAAAAAAACTTTTCAAAAATAGATTTTAGAAAATGAAAATAATTTTCTTAAAAGTTAGAAACAAGAAAATAATAAGAATCAACTATTGATTGTTCCAAAGTTCAAAAACAACTCTTAACAAACATAAAGTTGTCTCTGGTACCTCTGTCGAGAATTTACTTATACATGCACAACAGAATTTAAAATTAATTTAAATTTCATTCAAGGATCGTCTTTGTGTTTAGTTAGAAATTGTGATTAGAATTATATCTTTAACAAAATTTGTAAACTCCTTTGTTAATTTTGGAATATGAACAATCATGATATTTGCACTCTTTTGTGAATCATGATCTTTTCACACCATAATTGTTCAATTATCCAGTCTTTAATGATAATCCACACTAGAGAACAAAAATAAGAGATTATGGATTTTCTTTCTTGTGGTAGCAATATTATGATATTATAATATGTGTTAAATTGTAATCGCAATCTCAATTGATATTGTGACAATATGTGAAAAATTGATGCTCTAATTATTTATTTATATATGATTAATTGTGCTTGACATACCTATTAAATATAAGCCAGTTCAATATCTAATTAATCTAATTAATTAAACTGGCCCATAAGTTAATTAATCTAATCAATTAACTTAAGCTTATTAATAAACAATTCAATTAATTGATTCTACAAATGTTCAATATTTATCAATTAATTAATTTATAATATCATTCTTTTAGTTTTCCCTTTCGTGTATGATTCATTGATGGCCTGTTTGGTTTGGATTTTACAATTCTACAGTAAATCAATTCTCATTTTTCAACCACACATTCTTCAATAAAATAATATTTTATACCACATCAATACTTTTTTCTTCTTTTTCAACCACACATTTCCCATCATATCACTATTCAAAATCAATTCTTCCTCCAAAAAATCTAAACCAAACAAGCTCTAAGTTTTAGATTACAATATTGGACGACGTAAATTATTGTTTTAATATAATCAAAATAAGATAAATTAAAACTCTCTTTTAATTTATCATCAATACATTTAGATTAATTAATTTACGTTCTTCGTCCCAAACGACATCTAGCAATGTATTAGAGTAATACATGTAACGAGAAATATCACGTGGTATGGCAAATTCAATTTGTTCATTTAGCGTGAAACTATAATCTTTCATCAATATGATTCCATCAATTATAAGATATGTAAATGTGTCAATTTCGATTATCAATCATATTTTTCATCGCACTCTTAAGTTAATTCAATCATGCTACATAACATTAAGGTTGGCATATAGTTTGACATAATGTCACGTGACATTATATCACTGACAATTTAAAACACAATCAACTTTTTCATCAAATCATCTACCGCCACATGCAATTATATCAAGTTTTCTGTCAAATCTTTGTGGCAAAGTAGCTTTATCCAAGTTAATAATATTACAAACTCTTTTTGGCTTACGTACTTACCTTGACCAAGAATTTCGATATCAACTTAACCGAATAAAACGTAGATCAATCACTTACTATCTAAGAGAGAAGAATCTTCTATTGAGCATTCACAATATTCATCTAATTCTTGACATATCCGAATGATACTGTATTAGGACTCATAATAGAACAACATCCGACATCACTAAAGTATGATTGTTCTCATATAAGGCACTATGATAACTTCAAGTCGAAAGACCAATTTTATTATCAAACGTTAGAGATTAACTATGACGTTCAGATAATTATCTATGTGGAATCTCTTCAGGGTAGTGATGGCAACGGGCGGGTTCGGGGCGGGGCGAGGGCCCTGCCAATCCCCCGTCCCGCGCCCCACCCCACCTTAGGCGGGGCGGGGCGGGGACGGGGCGAAACCTTGTCCCGTTTGTATTTTTTTATTTTTTTTTAAAAAAAATCAAAAATTTCCAATTAAATACAAATTTAAAATTTTATAATCCAAAGTAAACAATACTTAAAATAACTATATCAATATACAAATTAAGCAATGAAAGCAAACAATGTCCAAAATAAAAAAAAACGTTTAATTTTTTTTTATTTAACTTTGCGGGGCGGG
>CAIGRF010330292.1:0-13796 GCA_903798235.1 Fraxinus ornus | reverse complement strand
TTTTGTACTATGTAGTTTGTAGTAGCCGAAAGGAAGGCTTATGAATCCAAACTTTTTGAGGAATCTATGCAGGAAGGGAAAAACAAGGATCTCGATATTATAAGGAGTTTTCATCCTAAATGTTATATGATTTTTTAGAAGTTAATGATGGGGATGCAAGTGACATCTAGCCTTTCGAAGTCTCTTTTTTGTCCTCTGGGGCTTCAAATGTTTCTCTCCTTCCATTAAGCCTTTTTAGACTGCTCATTCTTAGATTATTCCTCAATGTGAGATTGCTACTATAGCTGAGCAAGTTGATACTTATATTTGACAACTCAGTTTGGCCTTCCATTTGGTTGGGATGAGTATATTTTTCTTGCACCACTTTAGTCTTTTATTGTTTGTTTGTTGTTGTTTTATACGAGTTCGTGTTAATTTTTCACTTATTTATTCAATATCGCATTGTGTTCTCGTTTCTTGAATTGCTTGTTTACTTTTGGCCGTCAGTCATATTTTGCGTAATTGTATGTAAATAATTTTGCAATGGGACTCGTGAAATATACGCCATACAATGTTGTATTGTGAAACATACTATTGAAATAACTTCTATTGCAATTTACAAGAATTTTTCCTATGTAGCTACATTGTTTTTTTTTTGCCATGACAATTTCTTACTGAGGGTGAACATGAGCTTGCCCTATACAATTTTTCTTTCTCAGAATGGATTTCAATCAAACTCTCCTTGGCGAAATTGATCTAGCCTTTAAACAGGATTTTACTGACAGGATAGACGTTGCTTTCAATTATAGCTTTGTTGTGGAAAGAGTCTCGTCATTTATCAGAGAATCATTGGCAGAATTGACCTCGCCGTTTATCAGAATTTCACCATAGGCAGAAAGAGAATCACCTTTCAATTTTATATACCTTATTTTGGGTCCAGCTTTGGTTTAACCATTTTTTCACCCATGCTTTCCCTAGTTCTTGCAAATTTATCTTTACTGGCAGATAGGTTTTTCTACCCATTCTTCACAGCATCGGATATTTGCTTTCCTAAAAGTAGCTTTTCAAGCATATTCCATTTGAATGTCAAGGTAGTATTGACTACAGGAGCCCTTAGGGCTGTTTTTTGTAGGGCGTTGAGGTAGCATTCACGCGCAATTGCCTGAATACCCCTAACCTTTAACTATTTTAGGGTGGGCCTTCCAATGATTCCATTGTATGCGGACCTGCTATCTATAATTAAGAAGTCGATATACTCGTAGAATACAGTTAGCTCCTTAGCTATCTCTATTGCTAGCGTAATATGTCCCCTCGGGATCAAGCTATCTCCATAAAGCCATAAAGGGGGTTCAGCCTTAGGTATTCAAGAGTGATCTACTTGCATTTAGTCAAAATCACTGGGAAACAAAACATTTACAGAGCTACCATTATCCACCAACATGCGGCTTAGGCTGTTACGGGCTATTACAACTAGTAATATCAATGCAGTACAGTAGGGATATTTGATTTCCTACTCATCATTACTATTAAATATAATTGAAATAGATGCAGTTTGATGATTACCTTGAATCCAAAATTTTTCCAATGTGGGATTTTTAATAGCTCAGGCATAATTCCTTTGCGCATTCATTTTTTTCCCGTTAACATAGGGACCTCCAACTATAGTATGGATAGATAGTGTGGGTTGCCTGCCAGTGCTTACAATGAGTTCGCATGCCTTGACTTACCTCTGTGGCCTCGTCCTATCTCGCTTGAGTATGGGGCTTTCGGCATTCGAAACTCTCATGCATCTCACCTGTTGACTTTGCAGCTTTGCCATCATGATTACCTCAAAGCATTTGTCCATGTCATGGTCCCTACTATAATGAATTTTACAAAATTTACCTTTCAACTTTTAAGGTGCATAGGTCGAGACTTTTCCCTTGAGAGCCCATCCTTACTCTATCTTCCTTTGGTTATTTATAGTATCTTTCCTCTGGATTTTATTTTGCCTTACAAGCTGGTGGTAGGAGGTTGGATTCTTGTTATGGACATCTTGTTAGAAGGGAATCTCCATTAGTAAGTCATTCCACAAGGCATCTTGAGTCTTCTCGTTAGATATAGTTTTGAAAATGATTAGCTCAGCACTGAATCGCCGAAAGTAGCTCTTAAGGAATTCACTTTCCTCTTGCCTCATGTCATTTAGTCTTGTAGTTGGGGCTTGTCCCATCCTACTACTTTCAAATGCTCATAGGGAAGGCTTCTTTAAGCTATGACTAGCTTCGAATTGATCCTAGCAGTAGCTTGCTATACCAACGTTTGACAAATCCATCCAGTGTCAGATAAAAGCCTTAGCAATTGAGCGCAGGACTCACTTTCTTCAATCGTATTTGTATCATATATTCACACAAGTGGTACATAGGATCACCTTACCACTATATTTCTCGATAATTGGGCTAACAAATTTATCCGAAACTGGTTTCTCTTTTTGATTTCACTAAAGAATGGTAGATACTTATCATTGTAATCTAACTCATATGACCTTGTATGTCTATTCTCAAATTCCTCATATATAGGACTGTTACAAGAGGCATTGATCAAACTATTCACTCTTCGATCTTCTTGATGACTACAATTCCCATCACTTGAGGTAGCTTCTTCCGAAAACCTCTATCTCGCATGCTTATTCATGCACCACAACTTGCGTTACCTCTTTGGCGACTGTCATAGGGTTTTGACACTTGTAGGCTGCTATTATTGTTGCAAAACGGCTATCAATTAGATCCATTTCATTTCCTTCAAATTCATCATGCGCTCTGATCTTCGTGTTCTCGATTTTTGCCTGTAGACAGGCATTCTCCACTGTCGGTGCCTTTAAGCTCTTTGCCATCTCCTGCATGGTTTTGGCCGTAGACATTTTCTTCTACAAGCGATGCTATGTAGGAGAAAATGATTGTTTGATTTCCCGCAAGTGAACATGATCGTGTACAAATAATAAAATAGTGAATAGAGTGTCGAACCCACGAGAACTACATGTTTGATAGAGTTAAAATTAATTGCGACTTCAATCGAATAGCAAACAAATTTTCTGATTTTTTCTACACTAACACCTAAATTACCAATTAAACTAATGAAAATATTTAAATGTGTTTTTGAAATATGTGAGATGTATTGCTAAGATATTGAATCCCCCCTATTATTTCGTTTATAGTATAACAATTAAAGTGACAATTTGAAATTATTCACGTTGGTCAAAGTTCCTAATTTAATTGAAAGCCTCTCTCGATAGCGATCAAATCTATTCCCTTCATGTGATCCTTCTATCTCTCTATAAAAGATGTAAACATGATAAATGTATTAACAAGTACTAAAACACCTATTGAAACCACACACAAACTGGAGAGTCCTTCTGGTAGGAGTTCATCTGATTCTTTCCCTGTGGGAAGATTCCACCTCGATGTCTTGTGGTGGAACATGAACTTGGTTTTGTTCCAACATGTTGACAGCGTTTGACAATTTTTCAATAGCTTCCCTCATAATGGTCATTTGAGGATCGATTGTCTCATTTTGAACTCGTCTTCTTCCAGCATTTTGTGGATTGCTAGTGTGTTCAAGATGAGTGTGAGATTGATTCTTTGATGCTGGAAAATCATCCATGGTGATATTTCTTCCTAGATTTTATGGAGAGATAGGGTTGCTTTTTCAAGCTAGGGTCCTTCTAGCATCAAACTGTTGATGTTGAAAACTGTATGAACAAAATTCAAGCAACTTAGGATGTAAATAAGAACTTGATTGATAGTAAATCAAAAGATTACAAGTGTTTAATACATTTATTCCCTTCTCTTTTTAAAGGAGATATTTGGTAGGAATACTTGTAATATAAAGTTCTGTGTATCTATTCTCCTCTTTCCTATTCTTCCTTTTATAAGAAGGAATCTGCATGTATCCTTCATTTCCCCATCTTATCAGCTACAGTACCGAGCTGAGAAAGTACACTTATTGGCATGTTTGGATTTTTTAACGAGCTCGACCTGTCAAATCATCATGAGTTAACCTCACATGTGGTCCCCAAAAATTAATGAGTTATTTAGGGAAGGAAGCTAAAGCATTTCATTGGCGTAATTAGTGGGCGCTGATGCAAGACCTTCTATATGTCACTTGTCGATTGACCGTTAGTGCAATGTGTAAGAAATATTCAATCATTATGTTCATTTCGACCTTGATAAACTACATAATTCGAGTGACCTCATATATCCGAACTCACATTAGCACAGACTTATCGCATGCACCAAACTGTACTTATCGACCTCGGAGGTCGGATGCCAATAATTATTATTTGATTGATCTATGTATTTTGAAATTGCTTGATTAAAGATTATTTTTCCAAAAAGTTTTAAAAACTAAATCACCCATCTTGGTTAGTTATTCTTGGGTTATTTCATTGGCGTAATTAGTGGGCGCTGATGCAAGACCTTCTATATGTCATTTGTCGATTGACCGTTAGTACAATGTGTAAGAAATCTTCAATCATTATGTTCCTTTTGACCTCGATAAACTACATAATTCGAGCGATCTTATATATCCGAACTCACATTAGCACAAACTTATCGCAAACACTAAACTGTACTTATCGATCTCGGAGGTCGGATGCCAGTAATTATTATTTGATTGATTTACGTATTTTTAAATTGCTTGATTAAAGATTTTGTAATATAAAGTTCTGTGTATCTCTTCTCCTCTTTCCTATTCTTCCTTTTATAGGAAGGAATCTGCATGTATCCTTCATTTCCCCATCTTATCAGCTACAGTGCCGAGCTGAGAAAGTACACTTATTGATATGTTTGGATTTTTTAACGAGCTCGGCCTGTCAGATCATCATGAGTTAACCTCACATGTGGTCCCCAAAAATTAATGAGTTATTTAGGGAAGGAAGCTAAAGCATTTCATTGGCGCAATTAGTGGGCGCTGATGCAAGACCTTCTATATGTCACTTGTCGATTGACCGTTAGTGCAGTGTGTAAGAAATATTCAATCATTATGTTCATTTCGGCCTTGATAAACTACATAATTCGAGTGACCTCATATATCCTAACTCACATTAGCACAGACTTATCGCATGCACCAAACTGTACTTATCGACCTCGGAGGTCGAATGCCAATAATTATTATTTGATTGATCTACGTATTTTGAAATTGCTTGATTAAAGATTATTTTTCCAAAAAGTTTTAAAAACTAAATCACCCATCTTGGTTAGTTATTCTTGTGTTATTTCATTGGCGTAATTAGTGGGCTTTGATGCAAGACCTTCTATATGTCATTTGTCGATTGACCGTTAGTACAATGTGTAAGAAATCTTCAATCATTATGTTCCTTTTGACCTCGATAAACTACATAATTCGAGCGACCTTATATATCCGAACTCACATTAGCACAAACTTATCGCAAACACCAAACTGTACTTATCGATCTCGGAGGTCGGATGCCAATAATTGTTATTTGATTGATTTACGTATTTTAAATTGCTTGATTAAAGATTATTTTTCCAAAAAGTTTTAAAAACTAAATCACCCATCTTGGTTAGTTATTCTTGGGTTATCAATTGTGTTATGAAATTTCACAATTTTACTAATGATAATATTAATTTACATGATAGTTCTTTCCAATAAATGTAGTTGATATTCCAAAAATTGGATCATCTATCTAGCCAACCAAAAAAAAGAAAAAAAAAAAGAAAACAAACTTCACACATTTAATTTTTTTTGGAGTTGATTCAAAAAGAGGAAAAGTAGTGTACAAAATTTGTATAAAATAATACGTACATGTTCGTGGTCAAGGCACACATCGACATAAAAAATCTCATACTAAGGAAGCGAGAAATTTAGATGCTAGACAAATTCAAATTACTTCCTTTAAATTCCTTGTGAATCAATTACTTTTTCTAATTTTTCTTATTGTCATTAGAGAATGATAACTAGAATGTTGAAATTTTTGGCAGTAACTGAGTTGCCCTTCACTTTTTGCAGATGATAAATACTTTGCAAAGTTTATGCAAAAGTATGTCCAACCTTTTTATCGAGACTTAAGTAGAAATATTGCTTGATCCGATATTATGAATTTTTTTCAAAAATTACACAAAATTTACAAATAGAATTCAATAATTTTAATGGAATTATTTCTTTTATGTCCGGTTGTTGGTCCAAATTAACCATAATGTACATTTTGTCAATAATAATTGTCTATTACATTAAAAAGTTATCTCTTTTCGTTTACTTGAATATTCATGTAATGGTACAAGTTTGTATGAGAAGTTATTACATGTTTTCAATGATTTGACGTTCTATATAAATTATTTAGCTTTAGTTTTGATAATTTTAAACCTAATACTGCATGCATTGAGATTTTAATTAGAACCCTTCAATCCCAATTTGATGCTAAATTATTTCATATGCAATGTGTTTGTCATATACTTATTTTAGTTATGCAAGATGGTTTGAAATTAATACCATCGAAAATTTACAAAATAAATGAGGCTATTAACTATATTACTTCTTTAAATTCTCGCAACAACAATTTGGAAAAAAAATGCAAAAACTTTGGACTGAGAAAAAGAAAGTTTCTTTATGACATTCCAAATTGATGTAATTCAACGTTTTTATGCTAAAGTTGTGTATGGACTACTCAAATGCTATTACTACCTGGGAACAACACATACCTACTACACTATAATTATCACGTTTCAAAAATAACAAACTTGTCAAATTATTTCAAAATTTAGCTGTTAATTCCAATTAATAATATTTAATATACAACTAATATTTTTTTTGTCTCTATACAATATAGTTTAGATATGTATACAATTGACATACATTATATCCCATCCCCCACTCCACGGACCCCCACCACCCTAGAAAATTTCCAGAAATTGAAAACATTTTCTGGATATTACACCCAACCTCATAGAACCACCCTCACCGACCCCACACCTCCCTCTAAAAAATTTTCAGAAATTGAAAACATTTTATGGAGATTACACATGACCCCAAGGAAACTACCCACCCTACCCTAGAAAATTTCTAGAAATTTAAAACGTTTTCTGGAGATTACACCACCCCGACGGACTAACTGTGTTATCTGTGATCATATTTATTGTTTGTGACCAGACATGTGTTATAAGTGACCAACTGAGATCAAATTTGTCTTAAGTGTAGCTGTCTATGACTGTCTAATTTGTAAATGTACTAACCAAATCACTAACATGTGCTATATGTGATTAATTGTGAACAAATTTATTTTCACTACGACTAACTATGATCAAATTTGTTTTCAATATGACTGTCCATGACCGTCCAATATGTGACTGTATGTAACCAAGTCACTAACCCGTGTTATTTGTGATTAACTGTAATCAAATTTATCTTCAATGTGACTAACTATGACAAAATTTGTATTTAATTTGACTATCCGTGACCAAATCAATTTTAAATGTGACAGTATGTGACCAAGTCACAACTGGCCACAATTTACACAAAATTGGTCACAAACAGTCACAATAAACACATACTTTGTTACAGAGGGTCACCACAAATAAATCTGCACACACCGCAGACCAACACCACAATTCACCATCAGTTAACGTACCATCACCTCCAATTCACCACCACTACAAGCTTTAACTCAAATCCACGACCATAAATACTACATTGACCTTAAATCCGCAACAAAAATACCACCACCATCACTTCTACCACACAACACCACACAGATTCGTACACACCACACACACCAGGAACAACGATACCGAAATTTCCCTACCCTTTGGCAATACATCACCTCTTCCACGATCATTTTTTCATTTAAGACAGATTAGTAGAAAATTGAAGTTCTATCCAAAATCTACAATCATTTAGAAGGTTAGAACTTAATTTCAATTTCTTATTTCTATATGCAATTTTCATAGGGATGATACCATTGCTAGGAACAATGTCCGCCACAACTTTCCAGTGCTTTTCCTTTAGATTTCCTCAGCTTAGCTCAAGGTACCTTTCATCAAATGTAAATTAGCACCGTCGTTGGATCCTTGATAGAACCCTACTTCCGATGGATAATTCACTTGTTAGGTCTATTAACCGAAATTACGACCTCCTTATCCACCACTGCCTCCATGTGGTCGGTGAGGTTTAACTCTTCGTCTACCACTGCCTCATCGTATTCCCTAGCGTCCGAATCGAACACCTCAGTTGAATCATAAGTCACCCATAGGCACTCTTCCAATGCAAAAACACACTCACAAAATTAGGCCTCAGTGTTACTCGTGAAGCATTTGATGACACTGTCAGAGCAGAGAAGTACATCGCCACCAACAACCTCGCTGTTCGCTGCTGTAGAAGGGTAGGGTGGGGGTCTACAACGCGCAATGGCTCTAGAAAAAAGGGCAGGTGGGTGAGGGTGAGTGATAAAGAGAGAGATGGAAGAGAGAAAGAAGAAAATGAAATTGGTTGGGATGAATGGGAGCCTGTGGGTGTAGGAGGAAGTAAGTGGAAATGGCCGGTTAACCCGACTATTTTTCCACTTTGGCCTTTGACTAGTAAAAAAAAAGGAAATTGAGAATTTAAGAACAAAACCCAAAAATACCCCTTCATTTTCTCACACAGCCGACCGAAAAAAGGTTCCAGAAAGAAAAAAAATCTCAGTCGGGATTCACTCAACCACAACCCCTCTCACAGTCTGCAACCCAACCACCACAACAATTCACCAGTGAAGTGATTTTATTTATTTATATATATATTTTGGTGATAATGGTTTACAGTGGGGTCCCGACTGCAAACAATTAGTTGGCCCAGATTGTTTGTGGGCTAAAAACAGTCTGGGCAACATTTATTTTTTAAATATAATTTTCATTTAAATTAATTTATTAATTATTTTTCCTTTTGATTTATTTTTTTGTTCTTTAATATATATGGTAAAATTTATGAATTTAAAAACTTGATTCCTTTTTAAATGAAATAAATAATTTTAATTGAAAATTAATAAATTAGATTTTATTTTTTTTAACTAAATTACCAAATTCTTTTTTTTTTTTTTTTTCTCTCTCTTTTTTTTTTTTAAGTATAAAACTCTTTTTAATTAAATATTCTTTCTAAAAAAATCTTCAATTTTTTTCAATTTTGCATAACTAATATTTATATTCTTTATTTAATTTTGATAATTTTGTTTTGTTTAATTTTTTCTTTTTATTATTATTTTTTGGTAATAATTTAAGAATACTTTAATTGTTTTCTTTTTATTGTAATTTGTTTTCTATTTAAAATACTTTTTATTGTTCTTGCTTTATTTTTTTTAAAATCTTCTTTAATTTATTTATCATTTTTATTTTTGGTCATTAATTTGTATTTAATTTAATTAATTACTTTTAATTTGTATTTAATTTATTTTCCGTGCTTCTTCTTTAGTTTATTCCATCATTTATTTTTTCATTAGCGTTGACGTCTTGTGTATGGTAGTTACAATTCAGTTGATTTTTCGAGAATATGTGTTATTTTATTATCTCTTATTCAATGTTCTAACATTTGAATTTTTTCAGGATGGAGTATCATTTAGATGCAAAGTTGAGACAGACTGCGGGGAAAGCTACTTTGAATAGTAGCTTTGAGAGTTTTACCTCTGTGTTGGATCTGCTCGACGATCAACATAGAGATATGCTGCGACAGTCCTTCCTGTGGCCCTTATACCAGTTGCGAGAGGTGCAGTACTCATGACAGATCATCGATGCACTACTATGTTAGCTCCTTAGGCCAGTCGACGACATTGCCCTCCACTTCGACCTCAAGGGCAAGGTCGTTAATTTCTCGATGTTTAAGTTTGCCCTGATCAGTGGACTGAGGATCACAAGGGACGAGGTAGCCACCGAGAGAAGCAACAGGCTGTGCAAGATGTACTTCTAGGGACATGGGACAATACTTCTCCTAGTTGATGGGCACGATCAGGGAGTGTAACCACATGTTAGATAGATTGAAGCTTGGTCTGGTCTACATCTTTGATAGCGTGATGATGTGTCATCACAAGAAGACCGCTGTCGACATTTTTTATTTGCAAGTTGTGGACGACATCGATATATTCAACAAATATTCGTGGGCTAGAGATATTTTGAGGACACGGTACACATCTTCACCAGATCACATTCGAAGCCCAAGGGGTCCATGCGTAAGTACGATGCATATGGAATGTTTAACATAATCAACATTAAAACATTTTATGCTAAATTTATATATAATAAGTGTATGTGTTGCAGACCTGGGCATATGAGACGGTCTCTCTCTTGGTTACTCGATTGTCCAGGCGATAGGAGACACACTCCCTTTGGATGCATCATCGGCAAGCATCCCGAGCAGACGAATGTCCGTCCGACAAACAATTATCAGCCCTCTTTGACGACCCTTAGATGAGTATTAGACATTGTAGATTTGTATTGTACGTCATTTTAGAATTTTATCACATGTTCATTAACTAGTTGAAATGTCAATATGTCAGCTTGAAGTCATAACTGAGTTGACGCCGTTGATGGAGGGGGGGTCGAGGATTTATGCATGAATTAGTTGTTCTGCACCACGACCTCCCCATCTAGACACCTCCCATGTGGAGCTTCTGCACACAGTCAGAGCCATGATTTCGATGATCTATATGCCCAGCTGACTGGATTCTTAGAAGAGGAAGTGGGTGCGTTGCGACGAGAATTGATAGGAAGGGTCGATGTTCTAGGATGACAGTTGGTAGACAAGGTTGACGATCTATAATGATGTTAGATTGCTACGTGGCCATGTCGTCGACCTTCAGGATTAGGTTGCAGCGCTTCGAGGTGATGGATCGGATGACGGAGGGGGTGATGGAAATTGGGGTCACTTATCATTGTGATAAGATGCTGAATTACAATCATTATAGGCGGAGGCAAAGGTGGATGTGGCCTTGATGATGGAGGTGGAGGTGCCTGAGGCAGAGGAGGTGGCAAAGGCGGTAGAGTGGACGGAGGTGGAGTCGGTGGCAGAAGGGTGCTCCAATGACGGAGGATGAGAGGACGTCAATTGTAACAAATGATAATGAGGCGTACTGTCGATAAGTGTATATGTTATCAGTTAAGTCCACCACGTATGCCATATTACGTGTACATTTCACGGAAAAGCACAACTCATCCGTTAGTTCCACCTACAACTTTCTCATAAGCTTTGCTACCTTGAAGAGTTTATCCTCTTGAGTCAGGGCTAGCACACTAGTGCAACTTTATGCTTCCGCAAGTCGATCGTGAAACCACTATTGAAACTTGTTACGAATGTTTTCAATCATTGCAAGGATTGGTAACTCTTGATCATTCTTGAATAATGCGTTGAGAGACTCCGCATTATTTGATGTCATCATATTGTATCGACAACCTGGAAAATGTGATCGCGCCCAATGTTCAATCTCCATATTTGTTAGATACTCCCATGCCGGTAACGATTTGCTTCCTATTTCTACCATGAACTTATTACACTCTTCAACACTATAAGTTTCAGCCGCTCTCCTAAACAATGAAACGAGCCTGTGCCCCGAAACTTAGTCCTAAGGTTGCCTTGTATATGGTACATGCAATATCTATGATGTACATCGGGAAGTACTTCAGCAATACCATTTATTATAGAATGTCCCTGATCAATTACGATGGCAAGGTCCTCAACCTCTCCCATTACATCCCTCAGCTTTGTGAAGAACCAACATATCGACAAATCATTCTCGTTATCGACTATGTCGAATGCAAGAGGGTAAATTTGGATGTTGGCATCTTGACATATAACAATAATTAACTTGCCTTCGTATCTAACTTTCAGAGTTGTACCATCGACTAGAATTAGGGGTCACATCGTATTTTAAAATCCCTGAATGCATTTCCCAAGAGCCATAAAGAGAAACCTAAAGCAATTATCGCCCTCCATCTGGACAAACAATTTTGAGCCGAGATTAGTTCTTCCCATGTTATGGTAATACTTGACCAATTTGGCATAGCTCTCCTCGATCTATGACCACTTTGTAATTTTGACGGACGTCGTTAATGATGTACGAAGGTTTATAGATTGTCTGTGGATCTTGATACTTGTGCATTATTAGTTGACCAATAAACCGTGCTCGAGCTTACCTATGATCATTTTGACGAACTCCTATTTCGCAAGTATGTTCCAATGTATACTTACGAACTACAAAGAACTCGTTCATGTCCATTTTTGTCGCTCGTAAACGGTAATGACAACTGTCTTGACACAAACAATCGTCAACAATGACTTGTTTGATTTCTTAACTTCGAACTCAAAATTGTATTTTAATGCAATTCGATGTGGGACTTTCTGCAAATCTTTCTTTGTTTCAAACAGTTGATCGACGTACAAATCGTCATCATCGAGAACCACATGCGAAGAATTAGATGACGGTCCACTCGTTCCAGTCCCTGTGCACCCACCACACTCATGTCTCTGATGAAGTAAAGCAATCACATCCTCATTTGGAAATTCATTGTCATTCTCGCCTTCGTGAACTACCAATAGAACTCTGTGTAACAATGAGATCATGATGAGGAACAAGTGGCTCGGAAATAACCACATCATCCTCACGAGCTATCTTTACTGTATCCTAAAAATCATTAGCATTGTAATCCCCTCCATCCGAATTTTCGTGTCCATCTTCGACGACATCCTTCCTCACTAAAGTCTCCCAAAGAAGAGTCGTGTACATTTTACTCAATTCAAATAGATAATTTACATTTTCATCACAAGTGACCTTTATAGGTGGAATCGGAATATACAATGACTTGTTTGATTTCTTAACTTCGAACTCAAAATTGTATTTAAATGCAATTCGATGTGGGACTTTCTGCAAATCTTTCTTTGCTTCAAACAGTTGATCGACGTACAAATCCTCATCATCGAGAACCACATGCGAAGAATTAGATGACGGTCCACTCGTTCCAGTCCCTGTGCACCCACCACACTCATGTCTCTGATGAAGTAAAGCAATCACACTCTCATTTGGAAATTCATTGTCATTCTCGCCTTCGTGAACTACCAATGGAACTCTGTATGTAACAATGAGATCATGATGAGGAACAAGTGGCTCGGGAATAACCACATCATCCTCACGAGCTATCTTTACTGTATCCCAAAAATCATTAGCATTGTGATCCTCTCCATCCGAATTTTCGTGTCCATCTTCGACGACATCCTTCCTCACTAAAGTCTCCCAAAGAAGAGTCGTGTACATTTTACTCAATTCAAATAGATAATTTACATTTTCATCATAAGTGACCTTTATAGGTGGAATCGAAATAGATGAATCATCATTGAATCAAAATCTCAGTTTCATATCATACTAAGAGGGGTTGACATTCAGCTTGTTTTATAAATCATGGTACATTCCCGCATATGTTGTACTCTCCGTTATGGGAATTCGAATACTACCACATTTATTGTTTGTCCATCTCCATACTCATTGATCTTTCTCATCCAATTCGAAGTCACCAAAGAAATAAACTGGCATTACAACCATATCTACAAGAAGAAACATTTTTTTAAAGAAAATACGTAGTCAAAAATTTGGTTTTTAAAAGAATTTTTTTTTTAAAAAAAAAAAGACGAAACAGCCAAAACAGCAGGATGTTGTGACTGTTAACAGCCGGTTGTTTAAACAGCCGTCCGACTATTTTTCACCAGATCCATTTCGTCTGAAAGATGTAGATGAATTTTTTCTCGTTCATGTTTAATAAAATTATAGATCTGTTAATTTTTTTTATTTACATTAACTATCTATGTCGAAATAAATTTAA
>CAIGRF010330277.1:0-11152 GCA_903798235.1 Fraxinus ornus | reverse complement strand
TTTATTGTTTATTGTTTATTTTACATTTTTTTTTAGTGAGAACTATCTTTGTCGAATAGTCAAGTTTTATAAAATAAAATGCCATAAAATCATTTTCATAATTTCAAATCAAACGCATTTTTAATAATGGTAAACAATACCCTCAAAACAAAATAAATAAATATTTGAAAATGAAGTCAAAATTGAAAACTAAAAACTCAAACACAGACCAAACGAGTGCTTGATTTTTAGCCATACCAAATATATTAACAAGGCTATAAACTCACAATTTTAGGATTGGGAGGTTGATAAATGATTTGAATAATTTTGTAAGTTGAGCCTACCAAAAGATTGGAGAACATAACGCAATTTTTTAAAATTTCAAGGAAAATACTACTTGTACCCTCTGTTCTAAAAAGGGCGTCTAGACGTCGTTTAGGCGCGAAGTATGATGAAAACGTTTCGCTTTGAGCCTTAGCGAAAATTAAGCGGTCAACGATAATGTTGACCGTTTAATGCTCGCATAGGCGCGTCTAGGCGCGTTACTAGGCATTGGAAATTAAGCGGTCAACGATATTGTTGACTGCTCAATGCTTGTCTAAGTGTGCGCTACTAGGCGATCCTAGGTGCGCCTCTACCTCAGGTCCAATTTTTTCCCCTTTTTTAATAAAATCCACTCAGTAACCCATTATCCCTTCAAATTTCAAAAACTCCAGATTTCAGAGAACTGAGAAAATGATAAAAAAAAAAAAAAAAAAGACGGAAGAACGGCTCAAAACCTCTCAATTTCTCCGAATACCGCACTAATTTGGGTACCAGGTATGTATAGCATTAGGAGGTTATTATGCTTTACATTGTATTTTTAATTTTGGGGCATGTGTTCTCAGTAAATTTTGTTTACAATTCTTCTTTTTCTGTGTGTCCACTTTTCTATGTTTTTGAACATCTGGCTTTTGTGTTTAATTTTAATTATTATTAGTTTGCTAAATAAATAATAAAAATTTGTATTGTTTATATTTTTTGTTTGTGTAAATTATTAAGTAAATACAGTATTTTATAATTTTAGATGTTTAGTATGTACTATTTGAATTATTGAAATTTTTTTACAATGATTAAAAATTTAAAATAATATTAAAAATAAAAAAATATTTTTTTACGCCTAGACTCGTAAAGCTTGAAACTTGGCCTCCACGCCTAATCACACTTTACGTTTTTTAGAACACTGTTTGTACCATATGATTTATCATTTGGTTTACACAGAGGTGGCAAGATTTCACAAATTAGTTTGACTTTGTCTTTGTCTAAAATGATGTGAGATCTTGCCACCACCTGTGCATTCTATAAAATAGGTGATAAATCAAGTTGTACAAATAGTGGTAGCAATGGGCTGGGCTGAGCCGGCTCGGCCCATCTACCCATAAGTGACGAGCCAAGCTCAAGCTCGTTTGAGCACTCGAGCTCGGCTCGCCCCCACAAGCTCGTGTTTTTTGTTTTTCTTCACTTTTTTTACGCGCTCGGCTCGTGAACTTTAAGGTCATGGGCACGGCTCACGAGCTATTCACGAGTTTGACGAGCTAAGGCTCGACGAAACCTCGGCTCAGCTCGAGCTCGTCCCGAAACTAGCATTAGCAGTCCATGGATCGAGCTTTGACGAGCCAAGCCAATGAGCTACTCGACGCTTTTGCCACCCCTATATACAAGTAGTATTTCCTCAAATCTTAGCATTTGTTTGACAGCCATTATAATAATTTTTTTCTTTTGGAAAAAATGAGTTTTATAATAGTCATTTTTTTTTTAAGAATACGCGATTAAAAAGTATAGAAAAAATTAGATTCACGTGTAGAATATTTTATTTTGTGAATATGTGGTTAAAAAATGAGTAATGAGTGAGAGAAAAATGAGTTTTATTTTTAATAATTGTTAAACACGGGCTTAATTAAATCACCCAACTTTATAGGGGTTTCCTCAATTGGAATTTTCATGAATTTTAAAATTTCTTCTAAATTCACGTGTCTCCTATTACGATTCTATTAAAATTCATTAAAACCTAGGTATAGTCAATTACTCGTGAATTTATAAGAATTTCATTAATAAATGATTTCAAAAGATTTGAACGGATTTCAAGTTTAAAAATATACATAATAATTTATTTTTGAAATTCTTATAAATTTTCTGAAAATTTATTCGAATTCACGAAATTTATTAGAAATTATAACCTTTTAAAATTCATTAAAATCTGTCTAACGCCAATCATCTCTACTATAATTTACATTTCAATTATGTATGGATGGTAAATATTAATGGTTGACTTGGCTTACTTTTTTAGGTAATTAAGATGCCTCATCAACTTGTGAATGCAAAATTTGAACAATATACTACTTGATTATTAAAGGTTGAACCCCAACCTTGGGGCCCCCACCTGTCCTGCTCTGAACTTTGGTGAAAGAGGTAAATCACAGGTTATGCCTTCAAGGGTATATGATGGAAAACTGCTTGTACACTTACACTTACCCAAAGGCCAAATCCTACGCGGCAGCCTCAAGCAAAGTTGGAGTTTTTCCACATTTCCCTTTTATCACTTGGAGATATATCCTGAGGGCATATACTACTTGATTATTAATTTGCAGACGATGAGTTAGTTTAACTTTTGTAGCTACAAACAACTCAGTTAGATATCATTTTTACCTAGAAACTTTAGAGTATTTTTGGAATGCAAGTTAAAAGAGGCTATTTTTAAGAAAACTAGGACATGGGGCCAAAGATAAAATTCTCTACCCTACTCGGTCCTTGAGAAATTTCATGTATTGTTAGCTGGTTTTGGGCATCTATCCACCCCCAAGAGTATGAAAGAGAGGAACTACATAAAAATCAAATGAGATGCATCCGAGCGAGAGACAATATTTGCTATAACAAAATATATTTTTTTGTCAACTACTATGTCACACTGGTGTATGTATTACAACTACATCTGTTGACATTAGGATTGGGTAGTTAAAGAGAAGCTTACGATTTTTATATCCACACAACAAACGTATCAACAAATACGCGCAAGTAAAATATTTAACGGTTAATGTGTAGCAAGACCCCTACCAAATCTTGTTTGGTCCAAGAGTTTTGGCACCTCAGTGGTAATAGGGACCAGAGAGCTGATGTAGGAACTGAGAATGTAGAGGTGTAAGCCAGCCAATAGACTGTACAATGTTCAATTACCATTACAAAAACAATCGCGCTACACATAAATCATCTTTTACATCGTTGTTTACATGTGTCAAGTGACATCATACCATTTGACAGTTTTTTTTTTCCGTCCACAATTTTTTGAAAACATGGGTGGTGTCAAAAACAATGTACATCAAAGAATGTACACTTGCATTATTCTTACAGAAGACACTGCCTACCAACCAATTGACACAACTTTTAAAAACTATGTTTAACAAGAATCACAAAGGTGAAATGAAGGAGATGGAGAAGAGAAACACTTCAAGGTCACATCATATTACACTTTTATTGCTCCCTTTGTTTGGAGGAGGTTCCCTACAAAGCTAGCACAACCATCAGCAGAGCACTAATCAGCAAAGGTCCCAGTCCTCGTAAAGTTGTAGGCTATTTATCTTGAGTTCCTGGGTATTATTCTGTTCAGGCAATGGTAGCATCCTGTTTTACAATGCAACTTCCACAAGGTTTTGCTGCCAATATTCATCAACTCCACGTCTCCACCAGCAGACAGTAAAGAACGTAATATTGCCAAATCAATTATTTGTATCATTTCCCCATGCACCATCCCACTCACTGTTTGGTGCAGACTTGGGTCCCTCAATGTAGTTTTGACTTGCATGGGGAAGGTGAGGTCCAGGAAGCCCATCCACGCTGGGGAACTGAGCGTTCTTGGGTTTTGTTTTGATTCCTAATAGTCTCAGCACAAATCTAGCAAGCTCTCCATACAATAACCCAGACCGGTCAAACAGCTGAAAATAAATGCATTTCATGGTGAGCACACAAAACAGACTAGCAAGTTCCTGACGACAAAGTTGCAGATTCCATTCTACATATAGTTGGATTTTGGCATTAAACAAAAACCGAGAATCTACCTGAAGAAGGGCGGTCATAAACATATGGAAAGCCTGGGTATTCTGATCTATCAAGACTGCAAGCCGGCCAAAGAAATTTACTACACCATGCATCTGCAAGTGTCACCAAAAAATATAATTTTTTAAAAAAAAACCAACATACAGAGTGTAACACAGATAAGTGAAGGCTTAAACGAAAATGAGGTAAGAAAATGTTCAAAAGATAGAAAGGCACAAGTAATTCATTCATGCTTAATCTGAAAACTGTCAATCTATGTTTTCTTCCCACAATGAGAAACGGTATCCTACAACGAAAGTAAAAACCCCAACCTACAGTATTGGTTCTCAGTGATAATTAATAACTTTCCTAGTACACCCTCTCCAAGTTTCCCCAAAGAAAGAGAAATGGAAGGAATTTTTTTAATTTGGTTGTTTAGCGCATAAATGTTTATCAACTATCATCCCCTCTTATCTTCTTCCAGTTGCTCTTTCTTTTTGTGCATGCTCAGTGTCAGTTTGGCTAGGACCTGGTTAGCATTGTAGGGCAATGGCTTGCAATCCTCTAACAAATCAACAGCAACATTTTGGACAATCGTGGGATCATTCCAATATAACATTCCCCAATTCTAATTTAACCTGGCAAATTGGTAAAAGCTAAATTTCACTTGAAAATGACAAATAGAATCTGGATCCATTGCAATTGACAACAGAGTTATCAGAACATAATATAGAAGGGTTGACCAAACACGAGTCTTTCAAACAATCTAAGCTTTTGTTTCTTTGATAAGCCCAAATAAGAGGCTAACAGAGACACACTGTGTCTTGGCTTACCACTCGCATTAATGAAATCCAGAAACCTGGTGGAGAAGATGGAGCACCATGTGGATTATTTGGATCCTGCTCACCATACAGACCACCCATGCCCATGCCCATGCCCATGCCCATGCCATGACCTCCCATAGGGCCTCCAAAGCTACTATTATGCATTGCCCCACCATTCATGCCACCTCCATAAAGTCCTCCATAACCTCCTCTATACATGTTGTCGCCATACAATCCACTGCCATATGACCCTCCAAATCCTCCAGACGTACTGTACATGCCAGACGAGCCACACACGCTAGATGAACCATACGTTCCTGTTCCATAACCAGAATTATAATTCAGGCCAGACCCATAACCTGAATAACAAAGATCCAAGAGGTAAGTTTCCATCAGACATCATAAGGATACACACATATACAAACATTTTGTGTTGATGTGTGTCTTATGCCAAAGGAATTAAACAGGCTAACTAAAACTGCATAACCATGCTCATCTCTAAAATTTTAATCATATTCCAATCTTTGTTGGAGGAAAGGGCAAAAGGCTACATTGGCTTGTGGCTGGAGGGCCTTGCCAGTTTACTAAATGGTACCTGAAGATTGAAACACCCAATTATAAGATGACATATGCTTATCACACATAACATTACATGTCTAATCTCTCTCTCTCTCTCTCTCTCACACACACATCATATTTGTCATAATACACATTGCTGAAAATCATATAGAGAAATGGTAGAATACTTGATTAATGCCTAACTCGCCTGCAAAATATGAGAGCTGCTGCTCTGCCACTGTGCTTGAGGGATGTAGCCTTTTCTTCAAGGAACATGGGAGGATGCTCTTTCTTGACTTTCTTATGACCCACTAGTCCCCTCCATAGTTGGGAAAATCAAGAACCCTCCTTTACCTCAAATTTTCATTTATTTTTTATTTTTTATTTTAAAGTATTTTCGTATTGTTCTATATTTTACATAGCATGGACTCTGTCATCAATTTTTGATGAGTACACATCCACATATGCATGTCATGTAATCTATTAAATGGCACACTTGACTAGACGGGATAGAATTGATATGATAAGTTCCCATATTGCTTGATTGCCAAAGTTGAAAGGTTGCATCGTATATAGAAAAACCTAAAATTTGAGATTTTTTTCCTTCTAAAATTTACTCAAAACAATTCAAAGATTTACTCTTCCATTCTCGTGTCAGGGCTACAAATATTAACCAATAATTTACTTGTTCACACAATATAGTTGGTGAATAATCACAAGCACATAAAAAATAATCCACATAAAAAGTGCTTAAAATACAAACAACTGATAGGCATCTGGGAGTGCTTCTTGAAGATGAATGACTTAGTTACATGATTTTTAGCGAGTTCAATAGGTGTTTTAAAGACTTCTATAGCAAAGATCCACAGTTCTATTTTCCAAATATTCTCAAAATTGAGGTAAACAAACACATTTTTTGCTACTTAGTTTTTTTCTCTGTATGTAAATTTTATTATTTTTTTTTTTTGGGGGGTGGGGGAGGTGGGGACATGAAATTCCAGACAATCATATGCATATAAAATGCATTCAGACAGACCATTATAGAGAAAAATAAATCTATGGACAATTTTACAACTGCGAAACAGAAGTATCCATCTACTGTAGATAAAATTGTGATACCTCTGTATGTGCTTCCATGAGTCTGTTGTTCCCATGGCCTAGTAGGAACAGGTCTCCCAACTGTGTTTCTGTTTAAAATTGTATTCCTAGCACCTGTTGAAACAACTTCACCGGGTTGTGCAGTTCCAGAAGCCTCCACTACATCACTCGTACTACCAGCAGAAGTCGGTTTAAAAGGTGCAGGACAAGAAGAGGGTCCAGCTCTTTCCCACGGTTTCTTGGGAGGGCTACTACCTAATATAATGGATAACCCACAATAAATAGATGGGTACCAAAAGGAAAATTTACAAATGGAGTACAATAATACAACATATCAAAACGGCTTCTTGAAATCTAAAACATATAGAACTTACCAAAACCACTTCTTGAAAACTACACATGTTGAAGCCAAAGGAAGAAAATTAAGGTCAATGATTTTCCATGCTGCACCCAAATGCATTAATGACATGATCAAACATGCCTAGAACAAAAGTGATTTTCTAAGAAAAACAGATAGCACGTGAAACATCCGTGCCTTGTCCATTGACAAAACTAAGAGAAGTCAGTCAATAAATCCCTGTAGCTCTCTTCCTCAAAAATCCCTATATACATTTATATGGAAAAAAAGGCTTAATGTATCCTGTTACGTGGCTGTTTTGATTATTCAATGTTTTCTTCAGTTTATTTTTTGTATTTTGAATACGTCGTGAGTGGTTATGGGTTGATCTATGTCTTTGGGTTGTTCCATTACTTTAGCAAGACAATAGGTTATGTGAAGCACGTGACAGTAACGCTCTCATTTATTTGTATATAAAACCTTGCGCTGAATAAAAAGGAGATTGTGATTATTTCAAAATTCAAACTGAACATTTAATTATGGGAGGTTCTACACCCTTGAAAAGCCAGAGGTTTATTCAAAGATCCGACTTAATTCTTTAAAATAAGAGCGTATCAACTAGGTATTGAGGCTGAATGATTTATTACATACTCAACGAATCCTATATATAAGAGTACAATCCTATCAATAGAAGGAAAGGAAAAAAGGAACAAATATAAAATCCTATTACTAAAAGGAAAAATATTGATTTCTAACTAGATTAGGATATAAGCTAGAAAGAAATATTTACAGTAATCTCCTATTCTAACTTAACATATGGTACAAGATCCACATATTGAGCAGCTTGAGAAACATCTAGAACAAGTGGATAAATGTTGGAGTGGCAAACAACCACAGAACTCTTATACCAATTCACAGAGCTGATGATTGTACAAGTGCTTCGAGAGAACAGAACATTGGAAAGCAGCTGCAAGAGACGGGAATCAGGGAGACCTTCTCCATACCTTCACTGGCTAAATGGAATCCAATTATGATCAGCATCAACAATCCAATCCATTGAATATCTTCTTACATGAGATGGTGAAGTTGGTTTCCAAAGCACTGTGAAAATGACAATAGAACAAATTGGATTTGTTCTAGTCAATGATAAGAGTATCCTTTCCCTCTTCTTTTCAGTTGGACAGTGATGCATAATTGTGGCGGTATTCGATACGTGTAGCACTTATAATTTTGTTAGCTCCCAAATGGGAAAGACTGGACTAGTTATTATGCTTCACAAATAGACAGATTTACCAGAATGCCAGTAAGCATATTCTTGCAAATGATGGCATCAACAAAGCAAGCTCTAAGATGTGCAATTTAATATCCCAACCAATTCAATTGAGGGAAAGCACGAGATTACTACCCATGAGAAAGCTATATCGCCACAGTTCCTCACTACTGAGGGATGGACCAGCCGACCAAGTATAGTGAGACCTTACTCATATCCTCTCTTCTAAAAGAGGAAATTGAAAGGCCTGCAAAGGAAATGTTGGCTTCAGTAATGATTTGATCAAACACAAAGCCAGTGTTCCTCGTATAAAAACAAGATGGGTCATGGTGGAAAAGCATCATTATCGAGCATAAACAAAATTACAGTGACGAATAAATTTCCAGTTCGTATAACTGTGTTAGGATCCTGTTGGCATTGCTGCTCAATCACAGAATAAATTACAGAAATGATGATAGAAACCAGAACACAAGGAGTCACTTGGAAAGTATAATTGTATTTATGTAAAATGTAACTAGTCCTTAATGAAGAAACTCTTATAGATGAGAATTACAGCAACTATGTAAACTCTCTGTATCTCTATTTTGCTAAATAATGAAAGATAGTTGCGTATTTGGGAGACCCAATACTCTCCCCTAGATCCTTCCCAATATTTTGCCAGTCTTCCCTGTTATTTTCCTTTCTCTTTATAGGTAATCCCTTACTATATCCTATTACACTCATGACCTCTAACAAACCAAGTGAACCTTCTGGAATATAGATGATTTGGTTGTAGCTATGGGATTGAGGGTCTTTCAAACTGATAAGCCCTTGGATGAACTAGTTGGATTTCAAAATTTCCACAAAATAGACCTTCGATCAAGATATCACCAAGTGAGAATGCACCCGAAAGATGTGGCAAAATGGCCTTATCAACACATCAAGTTCCCTAAGAATTGTAGGTAATTCCACTCGATCTCCTTAACGTTCCTTCAACTTTCCCAAGTACTCATGGATGATGTATGCAAGGAATATCAGCACATTATAGCATCTAAAGACAGTTTTTATCACCTTGGGAGCTAACAAGTTGAAGCTTGCAATGCAACTTCGGCAAACGGCAGTTAAATACTCTGGTGATGTGAAACAAAAAATTCAAAAATTGTTGAAGCAATGACCTCTTGGACGAAACCAAAAAGTAAATAAGCTTGGAGAGGATTTCCGGGTTTTTATAGGA
The DNA here is from genome assembly GCA_903798235.1 of Fraxinus ornus. Taxonomy (NCBI): domain Eukaryota; kingdom Viridiplantae; phylum Streptophyta; class Magnoliopsida; order Lamiales; family Oleaceae; genus Fraxinus; species Fraxinus ornus. The sequence goes on along the minus strand of CAIGRF010330277.1, from coordinate 1,808 downwards.
AATTTATCCAAAACTGTGGAAAAATAGCATCCCCACTCACTGTTAAGTTGGAAAAGAAATGCTTATAATTGGAGCCAACTTGCACAAGAAACATTTTTGAAAATAAAGCTCAACGTGATTACGACTACGGTAACTCTCTCTCCCGGATTCTTTTTAAAGAATTGTTTGAAAGCTTCATATCTTACCGGACGCAGTCATTGAGTTAATGGTTCGACTGGGTGGGTCATTGTCGGTTCGGAAGTATAACTAGCGATGCACTTAAAAGCAAGGACGGATCCAGGACCGAATCACAGGTTGGGCTAGTATGTAAGAAAAAAGTTTTACATAAGAATTTTTTGTTTTTATCCATTCCTGCTTAAAAGTGAACAGGCAATCCTAAGTTATTAAAATTACAGAAAAAATTGAAAAAATATGCAGTGAACTGTGGAAGCTGCAGTACGAACAAGGGGTAATTTTTTCTAGGACTAGCGTGCCCAAAGATTCTCAACTCATGAGCTCAAGGACTGACACTATTTGAGATGTTGCACTCGCTCAAGGCCTAAGGAGTAGTTGGAATGGTTGTCTTACACCAAATACTGTCATAACACATTAAAAGTAGTTGGCATCAATGGTAAAATGGCACTCTTTGAAATTGTTCAAGGTGTCCTCCAAGATTGTTAACTCGTATTCCTGGTAATGCACAAGTTGAAGATGTTGTGCAGGAGCTACTTATGTGTCATCAAGTTCTGAGAGAAGTGAAGGAGAACATCCAATCAGCCCACAAGAGACAGAAGATAATTTATGATTTGATGTTGGAAATCTTATTTATTGAGTTAGCAACACAATCGATGTGTTACAACGGCAGTGTGAGGAAACTCGAAGCCTTCGGATGGATCTTGTGGGCTAGTTGAGATCATATAAAGGGCGGGCTAGGCATATAAGTTGAGGCTACCGAATAATTCCTGAATTTCATATTCCGCCACTGAAAAAGAAGACTAGATATCATCATCAGGAGAAATCTAATCTTCCTGAGTAGAATGTAAATGATGACCTAGTTCCAGCACCCAGGTTGCGCTTGATCAAAAATGGTTGAGTGTGCTTGGGCTTTTTCCATCATCTTAGGAAGAAAAAAAAATGATGCTCTGTCTAAGCCATTTATAAATAAAACTAGTGATGGATAAAAACAATTAAATTTTTGTATTCAATTTTTGGAGGTTTTATACCCTCGAAGCACCTGATTCTTTCTCCATGGAGATGACACAATCCGCTTACATAGAGAACTAAACATTCCAGTAAAAAATGACCACTTGTGTGCCATTGTGTACCGAGAAACACAATATAACAAGAAAGTTTTTCATTTGCCCAAGGTGTACATCAAGCGGAAAATGGAGATCGGATTTCCAAAAACCTTATATCAAAATTGTACAATTTTTTTTTCCTAACTCAAACATCAAAAACCCTACTTACAGCAATAAGCACAGGTTAACTAATAACAAACATGATTAAGGAATTAAATAAACCGCAATACTGATTAATAGAACCGAATACATATTGAAATTGAGTTCGTCTGTACCGACCTGATGATTGCTGAGCTTTGTTCTCCATAGCAGAGGAGCGGGATAGAAAGAAAAATTGGTGGCAAAGTTCCAAATTGTGGTTTATCTCTAATCTGTATTTCTTGCAATGCCCAATACATGCTTCTATTCTGTATTTGTTGCAATGCCCAATAAAAAATGCTGGCACTCTCAGGTTCAAATATACAACTCTGCCCCTTCAAACTAAGCGCCGTTTGACAACGATTATTAATATTACAAATATTCTACTTGTAC
>CAIGRF010330254.1:16199-26913 GCA_903798235.1 Fraxinus ornus | reverse complement strand
GGGGCGCCAACTATCATGTCTCGATGGTTGCATCAGCCTACATTACAACAGTGTGTTTTCAACAAAACTAAATGAAAGATCAATGAGGATTTTGTTTTACATGGTTTTTATTATGTGTACCATCTTCAATTCAACACCTGTGAACCAAGAAAGGATTTTACATCGCTGTGTTTTAACGAAAATGCAAGAAAGATAATGATAAAGATTTAGTTTTGGATGGATTTACATGTGAACCAAGAAAGGTTTTTACTATTGAATCTCTTTAGAATTACATGGTCAATGCTGGTAAGGATCTTAAATTCATAGTTTTATTTAAATTGATTTTCTCAGAGAGGGCATGAGTTGGGACGACTTCAATATGAGTTCCATCTGCTGTTGTTTCCATGTTCATGATGTGGACGATAATGCTGGATCGAATACAAGGAACCAAGAATGTTTGAGTCCCAAATGCTGCTTTCAAAACTTAATAAATAAGGTAAAGTTAGGTACTTTATTTATTTTGTGCTAACATTTGATGCCAGCTTTTCACTTGCCTAATTTTGTAGTGTACATCGTCCTTTGTTTAGGACTCTGTTTTTCGTGTTGGTCAATAATACATTTGTTTGTCAATTTCCTGGTAAAGAGTTATACCAGTTATCCAAAAACCTTAAAAATGATTTTTCATCTAGTATTCAGTAAGAGCTTCGATAAAGTGCTAAACAAATCTAATGTAGACATATATGAATTGGATGTGAAGAACTGAGAAGCTCTGATCCCAGTGATGAGAAGATCAGTTACTTATCTATCTATTTAGTCCCAGATAAAATATCAATTTTATTGGAATTGACCTTAACTTGTGTATGTTTGCATATAACAGACTATACTGCTTGTTTGGATTAGTCCTATTACCATTTTTTGCACTCGTCATTAGTTTAAACTATTTCGATAGTTGAGAAAAAAATGTGAATATCATACAATGGTGATATATTGTTCTTTCATAAGTTGATTATCTGCCTTCAGAGAGCCGCAAATATGCAAATGTAATAAATCTGGAGACTCTGACTTTGTGTTCTCCAGAATACTCGAGAATTTTCCAATCACCTTGTTTGTTGCAGTTCTTTAGATTTTATTTCCATTGTTGTCGTGGCATTACTCTTTAATATAAATATAATTATAATTATAATTTCATTGCTGTAGAAATGACCTTCATTTTAAATTTGTTACAGTACAGGAATCTATTTATCGGAGCAGGATCTCATGCAATCGCTTTATCTAATCGACAAGCAGCTCCTTCAGGTTCTGAAACGGCGCTTGACATTTCATACGATACCAATCCATCTCATGACAGAACATTGCCAAACAGTGGCAATTCCCCATATTTGCAAGTGCAACAGGATGTAGTAATGAGATTAGAGGAGAAGGTTACTAGCCAATCCCGAGTTGCACCGGAACCAAATAGACCAACTGATTTTCAAGGGAAACTAAAATTGTTACAAGAACACGAGATAGATGAATCTTATAGCGAAACAGCGTCAACTAAATACCAATCCGAGTCCTCTCTGAAAGTCTTGTCATCAAGAATGGAAAGTGGTATTCGCTATGAGTTCTCTTCACCAGACAATGAGGATGTATGTCCCACATGTCTTGAAGGTAGTTATAATAGATTATGTACATGTAGTATCAACATGTGGAATTTTTGATAAATTCTTTTTTGATCAAATAAAATATTACAGCGCTTAGCAGGATTTATGCAATTGAACTATCGCCATTAATTAATCTTCTAATATTTGAAGTATTTTTCTTGCAGAATATACTCCAGAAAATCCTAAAATTATAGCAAAATGTTCTCATCATTATCATCTCGGTTGTATCTATGAGTGGATGGAAAGGAGTGTAAGTTGTCCTGTTTGTGGAAAGGTAGGATGTTACTTGGCCTTCTTTCTATATCTTAAATGACAGTTCTATGTGTATAAATTGTGCATATTTTTGAAAAAAGATCAGGGATAGTTATGTAAGTAGGGCTCATTTACATATGTGAGAAATGCTGATGAAAGAAGTAAATTGTTACATAACCCAACTTCCTACTTAGATGACAAAATTCATTATTTCATTTTTTACACTCCCATAATAAAACTGCACGTCGTGCGGCATGCTATTTTTACTATGATAACATCATGAAGAAGATATAAATCTCACTCTCTAGTACTGAGTACCCTTCTTTCATTAGCACCAAGCGACTAACACCAGAGGAAAGACCCGCATAGAAGATAAGCGTATACCTTTTACATAGCATCTGGTATTTACGTAGTCAGGCCTTTGTAAAGCCATCTGAAATTATTTGAACGGCAAGTGACATGGGGCACTTAGCTTCAGTCACAAATATTACTAGTGGACTGAATTAACACAACATCCAGTAAAACCCTTAAACATTAGTGAGGAGTGCTTTGAACTCACAGAAAAGTGCCATTTGGACATCTTCAATTGGCTATATTTATGTTTTCCTTTGAATGCATTGGCAAATTTTTTTTAGGACTGGGTGGACAGTTGCTTCTGAAATAAACTAGCGTCTATAGTATATATGTTAGCTTTTTTTCATTTCTCTTGTTATTGTTGAGTGAAAGTGTAAAGTATTCAATGAGCACTTTTCTCCCCGAAATTGCTGAGACTTGAGTTTTATTTCAAAGACGGTTATTACATTGTCAGCATGAATTGCTATTGACTTGATTCCATTTTCTCATTTATTTCCTCTTCTCCTGTCTAGATTATGCTGTTTGATGAATCGGTTTAAAGTCCCACTGTACAAGGACTGGATATATGCTAGAGGATATGAAATGTAAATTTGCTGATGCAAGGTGGGTTCATAAAATGTTTTTGAATATGGATTATTGAAGGATACATATCATTTTGAGGTCAAATTCTATATTTTTTGTTTTCCTTTTCTGATCCACCCAAAATTCTGTTAGGCCTGTTTGATTGGGCTACAGAATTGGTTTTCCACATTTTCTTGGTTTTTGAGGAAAAGCTTTTCCCATGGATTTGGTGGGAAAATCTTTTCTAGGCAGCTTTTTTTTTTTGGCAATGAAAACAAATTATATCCCCAATTGTAACAGATTTTATCTATTTAATGGACAATTTTCATGGAAAATAAAGCCAAACGAACACCAAAAGATTTAAAATTTCAATATTTTCCATGTGAAAAATTATACCAACCAAATATAATTAAGTGACTATTCCCACTAAAACAAGTTTTAGACAATTCAATTTCCTGAAATTCATTTTCTTTCCACCAAATTTCATTCTTCCAATCAAACGGATCTTACTCTTCGAAATCTTGCTTTTTCCTCTTTGTGCGTTCTGTGCAATCAAAGTAGTATAAACTTTCTGGGAAGCTGTGTGCTTTAATCTCATTCTCCAGTAAAAGGGGAAATATTAGGTTGTGTTCTATTTGAAGGCACAAAAATTGGTATGGCTAGTTGGTTCGACTGGAAAAAATACGAACCGTATCATCAATCAATCGATTACATGCCTTAGACCCTTTCTCTTCTGCGATTCAAGTCTAAAAAATCACTGATAATAATAAACAGACGATGATGAAGATGAAGATGAAGATGAAGATGACAATAATAAAGATCATATGTTATACAGCAGCATTAATGTCAGAAAATATGAATTATAGTAAAAGGATTCATAATGCATAAATCAAAGTCACATACGTAATGTTATACATACATAGATACCATTATTTCATATTTGAAACGTATTTAGAGTTTCTTCGCTGGCGAAATACTCCTCGTAAAATACAGTCCTATAAATAATTTGCTCAGAGGAGTTGGAAATTAGCAAAGACAATACACTCGTACATAAGAAATACATGAGAGTATATTATTCTCTGATCCCAATATAACCCCTAGCTACTTGAAGCAGCAGTCTACATATTTTTTTCATGTAGTAAAGCATCCAAGATGGCATGAATACAGTGAATCCAGATTGAGGTCAAGTTCATTCCTGGTGGCTTCTGCTGATTCTCCTTCATATGCACCACTGCATCATATAATATACCAATTACATACTATCAACAATTAGGCCAAGTATTTTCTTGTATGCAGTATTCGATTCGATTTGACTCTACTTGACATTACAATGCATGATAATTTTTTTTTTTTCCTTGATTAATAGTGTCGATGCATATTTCAACTTACCAAACAAGCCACAAAGCAATTAAAATGAGTGTGATGTAGGAAAACGTGTATAAAAGACACAAGCACGAACAATTTTCAAATTCTTTATTGAACTTTAAAGGATATTAGAAAACTAAGCAACAAGAGTTGTTGATTAACAAAGAATAACGAAAGTTGGAGAATAGTTGAGAAAGCTTAAATCCTATACAAATAAACAAATTTCAATGTGCATTCCGCAGGAGAATCTTGCTTTAAGTGTTGAGGCAACAAATTAGAGTAGTGTTGGCACCTCACATATATTTGAGTTGCCCTTAATTGTTGAGTAATGAAATGTTGGGAAGTGTTCTCGTATCTGTTTGTTCAATTACCGTTTTCGTTTGCCTTAGCTAAACAGGGTTGGACAAAACTCAACCCAAATTGCTCAACTCGACCAATCCAGCCCAATCCAACCCAAACCGACCGGTTTGGGTTGGAAATTAAGTTCAATTGGATTAGGTTGGGTTGGGTTTTAGTTCATAACCTGATATCTAATCCTGTAGTAGTTTACTAGTTTTTAAATTATCCTCTTATGACATTAAAATTTTGTTATGGTATATATTCTTGATATTCTTGATATTATAATTCTATTCAAGGTCCTTTTTTTGAAATTACTTGAAAACCTCCTCTTTTTTTAACACCTATACAAGGAATTTTTTTTTGAAAAATAATGTATAAATAAGTTTAAAATTATGCAGTATTTTCATTTTTACAATTTTTTTTGGATTCATTCATTTCGTCATCATGTCCTTGATTTATTTTATCGTCAAATAACTTTACATTTGTACCCAATATTGATGTCAATCATTCAATCACAACTATCATAACAATACTGAAATCACAAAAAACTACGAAAATAACACTCATGTAACAAAAATACCAAAAACAATCCCTTAATCATGAAAAAAAATTAATCATGCATGTCATGTAGATTTAATTGTTGACCTAGACTGGACTACAGTTCAATATTGGACATTAAGATGGATAGTATCATGTAATCCAATTTTTTTGGGGTCCATCTCAGTCTCTCAAGATAATATGAATATTTAAACAAATCGATTTCACACAAATATATGCATGTCATGAGGATATTTTCATTCGTGCACACACATAGATTTATTTTCGCAACATAATTCAATTTTTTGATCTTCGTCCTTATTAAACCTGGAATTAAGACACTAACCCGATGTTGAGTTGAGGAAGTTGAGGAGTCATTAAGAACGGTAGTCCATTAGCGCCATGATTAGGATTAGGAAGTTCCCACTGTGGCTGTACTGCCATTTCTTTCTCCTTCTCCTTGATCTATTTGCAGATGACAGCCATTAATTTATATTAGGTTCACATTCAGTACAAGAAATGAGACAAGCAGCTCGAGGAGACAAAGGATAATTTCAGTATTCATGGTGTTGTGCATGATTCCCGAGCTTAAAAAATTTACTTATTTATACAAATAATAAATAAGCTTTATATTATACGTAAATAAGCTTTATATTATATTCTTAGCGAAATTAAAAAGTAAAACATTTTTTATTACTTATTAGTAAGCTCATTCATCAATGCGACATACCTTCTTTTCCAGCATGTTGTTCTGTTCTCGTAATGCCTTCTCCTGGAAAAAAAGAAAAGAAAAGAAAATGCTACGAGTCTAGGTTACAATATCATGGATTAAAAGTGTTTTCTCATTGCATCTATCATATTGATAATACTACTCGATAGATAACATTAGGCATTATAATATATGAGATTTTTAACTTTTTTCTTCGCTAATAGTCTTAATTACTGTCCATGCCTTCATCCGAACCTGCCTTTGTACGTTTGAAATACAGCAAGCCATCTAGCGCCGTAACTTGCTTGTTCGTTAAAAAGAAAAAAGAAAAAAAAAAGCATATTTTTAGCTTTTATGACTATGTTACCTTTTTTTGGCATTTCTATTGCCAAATAATTACATGAGTTGCAAAGTGCTTCTGAACCTCTGTACAAAACAATTGCATAGTAAACCTAGAAGTTTCAAAAGCATATTATCCTCTTTGATGTAGCTTAAATTGCACTTCTGCAAAAGATGGAAATGCCCTCTTGCTTGTGAGTTGTGATTTCTCCAAAAAGTTTTGTAAAGGACATTTTCGATATTTTCTTGATATGTTGGCAAAGAAATGTCACTTTTCGTCGGAGAAGTTATAACAAATTTTCTTGCCTATAATGGAACTTAACTTATAATAACAAACCCTAAAGGGGTTTTAGCCTAAAGTGCATTTCTATAATATATAAATGATGTTTATCTACTTGGCTGAAAGTTGGGAGTTTATAGCTCGTATGCCTGAATTTGTGCAGTGAGATTATTAGGTCTCATTATTGTTACAAATGGAAGTCCTAACTGCATATAACTTAAGATCACTAAAATTTTTTGCTGCAGATTAATTTCTGAGCTCCAGGAACAGTGATTATTGTTATCATAATCAGTAATAATTTTAAGATTGAAAGCACAAGTGCTTAAGAGACAACCTTTTTCTGCATCTCAGAGATTGACTCGTGCAACAGTTGATTCTGTTAACAAAAAATCAGAGCCTTTAGATGTCACATAAAAAATTGAATAAAGCGAAACCATTTCTGCGGAAAATATAAATAACCACATCATACTTTTCTAGATCGAATATTCTTAAGAGCAGTGTCGATCTGTTGCTCCAAAATTTGAAGATCTTTCAGGCTCATCGAGTCAAGATTTTCTCCCATATAGTGGCTGAGAGGACAAGCAAACTATAGAGTAAGAGAAACCATAAACAGTGATCCTTGTTTACTCATCTCTTGAACATACTGACTAAGTTTTTTACCTATGATTCCTTTGCAGAAGTTCAATTCTAGCTTTAAGTTTAGAGTATTCTAGTGCCCAGTTTGCCTGCATAATTCAAATATTGTTACAAATTTGGAAATTTTAAAACATTATCACCATGGGAATGGGTCCTATGCAAATATGTAAACCAATACAAATCATAATATTCGAACAAGTAATACATACCCTAAGGACATGTTAGTATGCAATATTATATATGACTCGACATTATAATAAAAAATATTTCTTTATCTTTTAACACTGTCAAGTACTACCAACAAGTTTGCTTGTTGAATTCAGGACTTACAGGTGACTGAGGTTCATTTGCAACTAATTGCCTCTCAGCGAATGAATATCTTTCATACCTCTCAAGGATTCTGTCCATGCTATTATAGAAGAAAAAGTTAAGTTTCCACAGAATGCAATGTTTATATATGCACACAGCACAAAGTTCATTGGTAGAGTCAATGAGTTGATAAATTAACTCTCACAATTCACAAATTAGGCAGCAAGGATACTGAACACAAATCAAAGTTTTCAAAGCATATTCCAATTTACGTCTGCGTAATTATCTTGATATTCTTATCATATAATGTCCATTTTGCTAATATTCTGGTTAGCTCAAAATATTTTGAATTTGTAAATGGTTGAATTCTATTAGCATTATTGCATATTTCTTGAATTCTCTAGACTAACTTGGAAAATAAAAAAAGTTTAGGGGCACTAGAGATTTTTGGGAAGCAAGCAAAATCAAAATATAAAATAATGAAAATATAAGAAAATTCTAGAATTCCTTAAAGACCAAGTAAGATAAGCCCCTATTTGGTCCAGATTAAAATTCGATTTTAATCCAAGTCAAAGTCAACAAACAATATTAACCATATCTTTTGTAGGTCCCACAACTTTTCAACCACACATTTCAAAAACTTCTATCACAATATACTAAAAAATTTGATTTTAATCTACACCAAACACCCTCAAAATAATGAAAAAAAATAAGAATTTCTAGAGGCAAGCCACCAACTTTTGTATGCTATAAATAGGGATTGCCACTTCAATTGTTGAGTGTAGAAGTCTAAAAACATTGCCATTGTAAAAGTTTCCCACCATTGTAAAATTCTATTTTTCAATAAATTAAATTTTCCTCCTTCAATTATCTTGTCTAATTTAAAATTACTCCATACTATTTTTATCCTATAAAATATACTTCATATAAACCACCAAATCTTTACAATCTCATTTACTTATTTCTCCTACCAATTATAAAATATCATCAGTGCTATCAGAGTTTCGTTCGATTGATATTGGGCTTAAGCATATACTATTGCTGACGCTTTCTATTTATCAATTCCTATCCCAGCATTTAACGGAGACAACTATGATTTCTGGTCCATTAAAATGAAGACCTATGGGATGTTGTCAACGACGGGTATACTAACTCACATTTTCACTTTAACTACTGCACAAAAGAACGAACTTCAAGAGAATCAACAAAAAGATTTTAGCACTACTAGCTCTACAAATGAGCGTGACGAACACATATTTTCCGAGAATCATGACAGCTAAAACAACAAAAGGAGTTTGGGATAAACTGAATGAGGAGTTCTACGGCAGGACAAGGTACGTACTTGCCGTCTTCAAACTTTAAGAAATTTTGAAAATCTAAAAATGAAAGATTCCGAAACTGCAAAGATTATTATTCAATAATAGATGAAATAGTAAATCAACTAAGATCTTATGGAGATGATGTTCCTGAAACGAAAGTTGTTTGAAATCTTTTAATTACTTTATTACAAATATTGAGGAGTCTAAATATATAGATAAAATAACAGATGCAGAATTAATGGGTTCACTGGAAGCACATGAAAAAATATTAGAAATGCATTATGAAATTAACACAGAAATTGCTTTTCAATCTAAAGTTAATATACGGTTTCAACAATCTAAAGAAGGTGGGAGAAAATTTAAAGAAAATTCTAAAAATAAAAAACCTAAAGGAAAAGAAATTGATAATAATGACAAGTATCCTCCATGTGGTGTTTGTAAAAGAAAAGTCATTGGAAAAGGATTGTTAGTTTAAAGGAAAACTATTACCATAACTGTAAAAATTTTGGACGTGAAGAAATATTTTTGTCGTTTTAAACAAAATCATCGAACTAATTTATCTGAAAAAAGGTTATAGAAAGAATTCTATTTTATGCATCCAACAAGGATGTATCTAAAGAGAAATTAGATACATGGTATCTAGATAGTGACCACGGTAATCACATGACGAAATATGAAAGTATTTTCTGCAATTTTAATAAAATAAACACAAAAATAAAAATTGGCAATAGAAATTTCATAGAAACAACAGGGAAAGGTACTGTTGCCGTTGATATAAAAAAGGACAAGAGATACATCAATGAAATTCTCTTGGTCCTTACAATATATCAAAATCTAGTAAGTGTAGGTCAAATGATGGAGATGAGATATACTTTACATTTTGAAAGAGATTCTTGCACGATCTATGACAAGAAAGATAAATCTCTTATAATTGAAAAAGTCAAAAAGCGGGAGAACAGATGATTTCCAATCCAATGGAGATACGCAAACAATGCGGCAGTGACGACACAAGTGGATGAGTTATGGATTTGGCATAGGAGACTTGGACATTTCCACTTTCATGGGTTGAAGATCCTTCAGCAAAAGAGCATGATGAGAGAATTACCAGTCATAAAGGAGATTAAAGAAATTTGTGAAGGACGTTTGCTCGGAAAACAACACCGTCAACCATTTCAGTTTGAAAAATCTTGGAGACCTAAATAGCCGTTGGAGAAAATACATACAAATGTATGCAGTCCGATGCGTACCCCATTACATGAGCAAAACATATACTTCATTATCTTTATAGATGATTGCAGTAGAATGACGTAGGTATACTTTTTGCATGAGAAATCTCAAGTTTTTGAGATTTTTAAAAAGTTCAAAGCTATGTCGAAAAGTAAAGTGGTCGCATCAAATGAATTAGAAGCAACAAAGGTAAAGAATTCACATCAAATGAATTCAATAAATTTTGTGAAGATAAAGGAATGGAGCATCAACTCACCGTTGGATATACACCTGAATAAAACGACGTGACATAAAGAAAGAATAGAACAGTAATTGAGACAACTAGAGCTATGCTAATGGAGAAAGGTCTTCTAAAAACCTTTTGGCAGAAGAAGTAAGCACTGCAGTCTATTTATTAATTCGATGTTCGACCAAAGCAATGCAAGACAAAACACCAATTGAAGCATGGAACGAATGAAAACCATCAGCAAAACATCTTAGAGTTTTCGACTGCATCTAATACAAACATATTCTACAAGAGAAAAGAGGTAAGCTCGACGAGAAGATAGAACAAGGAATCTTCCTAGGTTGTAGCTCTCAATCTAAAGGCTATCGAGTCTATAACCTGAGAACAAATAAACTAATTAAAGGTTGGGACTTTAAGTTTGATGAAGATGCCACCTACAATTGGGAGACTGGTTATGTAGAATGAAAAGCTATCAGTATCCTAACACAATAACAAAAATAGGAGGGTGACATTGAGGAGAACAATCAATCAGAGTTCCCACAACAAGCAATGATAGAAGAACCAGTTGACTCACCAGAATCACCATCAAGAAAAACACGAAGATTATCAGAAATATACCAAAGCTGTAACTTGATGATT
>CAIGRF010330233.1:0-12500 GCA_903798235.1 Fraxinus ornus | reverse complement strand
CTGCTCACAGGAAATCAGTCATACATGCTTGTGTACCTGCACTGTCGAAGAAATTCTTGTAAAAGAGGCCAGCTTTTTTCCCTCAAGACTTGCTGCTACTGATTCACAAAGTTTTGCAGCTATTTCCTCTGCCTGTTTAAGCAACAAAAGGATATAACTTAGATGTATTGCGTGAATTCCAACAAGTCTTACGAAGCTACAAAAACTTGCAGACAAATTAAAACAATACTAATCTCCCCTTCATCCTTACTTTGTCTTCTTTTCTCCTCAAGTATGGGGAAAGGAACAAAACCAGCACATAAGAATTCTAATAAGGATCATGTTCTGATGAAGGTGAAAAATTAATTAAATGCATCAATTATAAACAGCATGCAAAGTTGGCATACCACATTCTTGGTCATAAGCCTGTCCTTGAGTGCCTTCAGTGCTGGTTCTAGATCGGCTTTCTCCAAATTTGCCTTTCCCGCAATACTGAGTTCACAAGAATAAATCAAATAATGAGTTGGATGTGCATCACTTCACTTGAACGCCATAGTTTAACATCCCTATGGGGTTCACGCAAAATTGACACTAGAGAGAAGAAAAATAAAGGATTAATTAAGTGGTGATAAACAGTGTAAATCCTATGCAAATGACCCTCAACACAGTACAAATCTCTTGCTACTTTATGCATCTCTACTAGCTCCTCTCATGGCATGCGATAACTATCAGATGCAGCAATTGTGAAATAGCTGAAATGAAACTAACCCACATCAACTATAGTTGGTCGAATTTTGGTCAACCACCCAAAGGACTCCATCTTAAATGTTAAGCAACATTTTATAGCCTCAAATTCCATTGCAGGAACAGTGATCTTACACAGGTACATGGAAATATGGTACATATAACAATTACCAATAGAAGTACTCTACTAAGACAAGCATAACAACATAACGGGTAGAATTAACTACTTCAAAGAAGAGAAATCCAGATTTTTACGCTTCCACAATTATTAATTTCGTAAATATTGCAGAAAGAGTTGCAAATAATTTGCAAGCGACTGTGAACACTGAGAGGTGATGAAATGCAAAACATAGGCAACCAACAAACCCCTTTTTCTACATGGATCCATTATGACAACTTATGTTTTCTCTCAAAAAGAGCTTATGCTCAATCATATTGCACCATCTCTTCAATGACCACAATGAGAAATTCCCTAAACTTGAAAATGCTCCGAAATAATTAATACATTAAATCCTGCGATACAGAATTCAATTGAAATTTTAAATAACAATCCAATAAGTAAAAATACACTTGAACATCCCCCCACTAGCTTGTTCTCTCTTCTTGTGATCAATAAGAGCCAGCAATTTTATTTATTCAACATATACTCATGACTTAGAGTTCTATATGCCAGAGAGTAGCTAAGGCTCTCAAGCCTTGATACATCTCACATTTCTAGAACTATGAAAAATTTAAATGATCCAAGGTACCACAAAAGATAGTACAATTCTATGACATAAACCATATGAAAAAATTTCTGAAGTCACTACATGTTCACATGTCTATAACAGGCTGTCGGCGATGTACATGCATTTTTTCCTCATTTGCCCTCACATAATTCATTTCCTTTCCTAAAATCAATCAACACTTGTCTCTCATCTCTCCACACAAAAACTCCCAAATTCCATATTCTCCTCTTCGACTACATTTACTCCATTTTCCGTTGAGTTCTACCAGACAAAACCCTTCAAACCCTTTAATTTTAGAAATTTAGTGCAATCAACTGATCCCACGAGATCTATGTAAATCCGTCCATGGAAGAAAAATATACAATTACTTAACAAACAGAAGAACAATGTTAAGGAGGATTGAGTGAGAATCTAACCGAGAGAAAAGATATATAGAGACAACTTAGGCAGAAATAGATGGAGTACCAGGCAAAACGTAACAACAAACTTGCGATTGACTATCGACTACGATAATGTCGCAAAACGTAACAACAAACTTGCGATTGACTATCGACTACGATAATGTCGTCTAGAACTATGAAAAATTTAAATGGCCCAAGGTACCACAAAAGATAGTACAATTCTATGACAAAAACCATATGAAAAAAATTTCTTAAGCCACTACATGTTCACGTGTCTATAACGGGCTGACAGCGATGTACATGCATTTTTGCATCTAATTATTAAAATTGCAAAAAATTCCCATTCAGATTCAGGTTGAAATGTTTAAACAACTACTAAAACGTGGTCAAGTTCATACATAATGTCACTCAAAAGACTTGGGTTAACTCTGGCAAATGTAAAATTTGGAGCTATACTTTCAGTCAAGCAAAAGTTGTATGTCTTAATACAGAATCCTGTTCATTTAATTATTTTTCAATGGGAGGTGGGGGTGGTGGTCCCAAGCTTGGATTACAGGTAACATCCACCAAAATTTCTGACAAGAACGCACAAACATGCATACAGCTATTGGCAATCCAATCTCTGAATAAGCATATAAAGTAGCTGAACAGACAGACAAATGCACAAAAAAAATACTAACTTCTAAAAGCATAACGACAAAAGACATCTTCATTACAACCACCACAAGAATAATTGAATAAATGCATGCATAAGTTTTCGTAATATGAATTAAGAAGGAGATCAAGAATTTCTCCTTTATTTGGCTGTGAGAGATGCAAATTTACCTCTGGAACATGGATGAGAACCAGCCTTTCTTCTTTGTCTCAACCTTACCATTCTTCCCTATGTCCTCCTCCTCTGAGTCACTTTCACTGCTTATAATCTCCTCTTTGTCCATCATACTCTCACCTTGATCCGCTGCTACAATTGCTATATTCTCTTCCCCATTCTCACTGGCTGGATCAGTAAAGTCCAGTTTTGGCTCTATCGGTGCATCATCCCAAACTCTATTCTTTTTCACTACCTTTTTCTTCGGTTCTACCTTGGAACCTTTGTTAACAGTAGTATCAGTTTTCTTTCCACCTTTACCCCTAATCTTCTGTAGCTTATTTACATCAAAAGCCCCAACATTGGAACTTCCATTCTCTTTACCATTACCATTAACTATTCTGGGCAATTCCCCATTTACAACATGATTTTTGTTAAAATTCCCATTTTCCAACAAGTGACCTTTCAGCTTGTCATCATTTCCACCCCCATTTTCGGTCTCACCTCCACTGTTTTTTTTATTGCTGCCATCCATACTCCCCTTTAGCACCTGTCCTTGCTTCTTACCAAGATTGTTATTTACAGGCTTACCTACCTGTTTTGATTTCTTCATTTCATCAGCACGAGCCTCAGCTTCTTTCTTAAGCTGCTGAAATATGTCATCAAAGTCATTGTAGGAGGTCCGTTTTGGATCATAAATTTCAGAGAACTCTCGCTTAACCATTGCAAGCAAGTCATCCACATACAATAGGTGGAGAATCCGCTGATACACAGCAACAAATACAAGCCCAAGCTCATTGTGAAATGTCCATTTAAGAGTGTAAGAAGCACCAGCTGCATCATAATTATATGATGCTGCACCAGATCGTTCCTCCAAAAGGCAGGATCTAATCAGTGTGTCAATGGGAGAACCTCTAAGAGCATTTCCAAGCTCCTTGCAAGTCCAGAGGATTAAACCTCCTCTAGTAAATATTAGTAACTGCTCTAACATCTCTAAAACTCAAAAATTTATACCCTGCAACAGATAACAAAAATAAGTTAATCAGCCCGTGAAATATTCTTAAAAGAATCAAATTGGCACAACCAACTAACTACTTAATTGATAGCAGAGATGCCATTTAAATGTACATAATAAACATCACCAGAATCTATGGGTATCAAATCAGTGGAAATATTGATTAGGCTGTTGCTATATCAATTAATAACTTCCAAACTCCTAAATTCATTCCAATTATGGCTTACGTAATGCACCTATCTTTGATTGAACAGTGGATTCATATATTCAAGCACGATAGGCACAAAAAAACACATAAATAGACGCACGGGTCATCAGAAGATAGATCAGAAAACAGTACAATATCATGAGCATCAAATAGTTAAATCACAGATTCAGTAGGATTCGAACATAAACAGATACACAAGATTCCAATACGAAGCACTCTTTATTAAATATGATTGTATGGGATGTACGCGTCGATTACACACACAAATATGAGCGAGACTCTTCTAATTAAAGCTCAGAACAAAAATTAAACGGAAATTCTAGAAAAACCGATAAACTGATATTCCCATCAAAACATGAATCCTCAACCAAAAAAATCCCAAAAAGTAATAAGCAAATTAAAGAATTAATTATCTGCAACAATATCCAAAAAGAAACACAGATCGGCGAGCAACAGAAAACCCAAAAAAGAAAAATATCAAACAAGAAAAACAATACTCTGAGTAGGAAAAAAATAAAATCCTGAACCGTAAGAATCACGAGGAATCAAAAAATCACCTGTCTACAATTTTATTTTTATCTTTTGCCGTGGAAATCCGAGAAGATCAAAAAATGAAAAGAAAGAAATTAGAAAGGGAAAAAATGGGAAATTAGAAGTAAAATGCGCGAAGG
Source organism: Fraxinus ornus (assembly GCA_903798235.1). Taxonomy (NCBI): domain Eukaryota; kingdom Viridiplantae; phylum Streptophyta; class Magnoliopsida; order Lamiales; family Oleaceae; genus Fraxinus; species Fraxinus ornus. The sequence continues at coordinate 7,946 of CAIGRF010330233.1, read as the reverse complement.
GTTGATATATATACGCGTAGGAAGATCCGTTTGACTTTGCCTCCCGGTCCAAAATGGTGGGCGGGTTGTTGCAAGCGGGTTAAATTCACATTGTTCACCCAATTTTATAGTTGAAATTAGAGTTTATCTACTTGTACATAATTTTTTGTACAACAAAGTATCCCCCATCTCACATGAGAGTGAGACCCACTTGAATAAATATATTATCTCCAAGTGGTATTTTTTGTACATCAAGGTATCCACATTCCCACATGAGGGTGGGACTCACTTGAATAAAAAATATTATCTCCAAGTGGACCTCACACACATGTGAGGGGTGGATATATTGATGTACATAAAATTATGTACAAGTAGCAAGGCACTTGAAATTATAGTCAACCAGATTTTTTAAGATTCAGCCCTCGTTTGTTTCTCATTTTTATCCATAAAAATGAGAAATATAACCGTTATCCATTACATCAGTCCATCAATTTTGAATTTTTATCACTTGTGTGGGTCCAATAGTGACTACATTTTTCATTCTCATTTTACAATAATGAGAATTAAACGGACCCTCAATTTCAAAAATCAGATCTTAAGTTTATTTATACAAAATTCAGAACATAATTATTATTTTTAAAATGTCCTAATTACTTTGAATTTTAAAACATATATAATTATATATCAATCCCTTAACTAACAAATACACCCACACAAACTCTAATCCCTAAAAATCTCACATAATTCTTCATACTCAACCAATCAGCACGCTGTCTCGCTCACACTCACAGGCGCACAATCCAGTGATTCTCTATTTACTCTCTCTTTATCCTCATCTCTCTACCTTCTCTTTACTGGGCGGCGCTTTCTTTCCTTTTCCCATTTTCACGCTATCGTTCACAGCAATGTCACGTTGCTGTGGGCGTTGTTGTAGCAGTGTTGCACTGCCATTCGCAGTGGTGGCGGTGCTGTTTACTAGGCCTCAAGACGACGAAGTGATGGTAACAGCGCAGCGGTTGAAATTTTAAGTTCGCGGTTGTGATGGCTGGTTGGTGATGGTGGTAGCGCCTTAGTGATAGCAACGATGGCAGAGTGGTTCCAAATGGTGCTCCTTCATAGGAACACTAGAAATTAGATTTGGTTGTTTTTTGTATTGGTGTTGGTGGCGTGCCGGTGGCGATGGTGTCGTGATTGTGGTGGTGGTGATCATTTGCGGTGAATAGGAATTGCTGATTAATCATTTGCAGTGGCAGTGAATAGAAATTGTTGATTAATCCGTGAATAGGAATTTATGATTAATCCTTTACGATGGCGGTAGTGGTAGTGGTGGATCTAGCGGTTGGAGATGATTTTTGTTGGATCCGGCTATGACAATGGTGGTTTTGTAGTTGAAAATGATGGTTATATTGGTGGTTCATGGTTTTAAAGTTGAAAATGATAGTTTGGTGGTGGTGGCGGCGGCGGCATTGGCTGTGGTGTTGAGGTTGCATTACTTTCGATTTGCGCCATGGTGGATTGGGATTGGGTGACGTAGGCGGGGGTGGGATCAGTGACAATGTGTGTGGTGAGGTGGTGGTTCTATAAGCGAATCAGATCTGTGGTATGTTTTGGTCGGGAGATGGTGGTGATTCTGGTGGCGATGGTTATGGTGGTGCTGTTGAGACAGTTGTGAGGTGGTGTCGTAACTATTGATGGTGGTCACATATTATTTGATCATTTGTTACCGTTAAATTCATTAATTTATGACCGATAAACAATATGTGACCGATGAAAAATATAAATTATAAACAAAAAATTATTTGTAATCTAAAAAAATTTTAATTTGTGACCGATACTTTGACAATTTGTGACTGTCTACTAAGTTGTGACTTATAATATTTGTGATTTTTGACCGATGAATAAGTTGTGACGTTTCACATTTTTTATTTGTAACCAATGAATAAATTGTGACTTATAAAATTTATGAACTGTGATAATAAAATAATTTGTGACCTATAAAATTTCTGATTTGTTACCGTAAAATAATTTGTGATTTATAAAATTTCTGATTTGTGACCAATGAACAAATTGTGACATATAAATTTTTTGAATTGTGACCGTAAAATAATTTGTGAAGTTTCAATTTTTTATTTGTGACCGATAAACAAATTGTAACCTATAAATTTTTTGAATTGTGACCGTAAAATAATTTGCGATATATAAAATTTGTGATTTGTGACCAATTCATAATATGTGATCAATTATATGAAATTTGTGACCAAATTATATGGAATTGTGACATTAATATATTTAATTGATTAATTAATTTATAAATATAATTAAAAAAATCTGAGATTTGAAATTTTAAACTTGATATCTTAAGTTTGAAATAGGTAAAACTTGAACTTTTAGTTTTGAATTTTTCCCAGTTTTATATTTAGGCTCTGTTTAAGCCAAATTATTGTAAAATGTGAATGAAAAATATAGTCATTATTGGGGCTTACATAAAAAATAGAAAATTTAAATTTAAATATTAATGTGATGGATAACGGTCATATTTTTCATTTTAATGAGATAATAATGTAGATCAAACGGGGCTTAGTATCACCATAACCATTTAATTTGATTTTATTGTATTATGATCATTCAATTTTAGACTTAGTGTCATCATGATCACCCAATTTGATTTTATTTCATAATGATCACCCAATTTTAAGTAATATGTCACCATGACCACCCAATTTCCTTTCACCATTTTTATTAATTTTAAAAGGGGTAAAATAGTAATTTTTCATTATATATAAAAAATAAAATTAAAAACAATTAAAATAAGACCTTATTTTAAAAATAAAATAACTTATTTAAAAAATGTTTTTAAAATGATAAAAACTTAATTTAAAAAAAAGTTAGAAAAATCATTAAAATAATTATTTTAAAAAACATGTTCCTTGAAAAAATAAAATAAAATAAAAACTTATTTTAGGAAAACGTTTTTAAATTTTTTTTTAAAAAAAACTTTGTTTTTTATTTATATAATACAAAATTATCGTTTTACCCCTTTTAAATTTAATAAAAATGGTAAAAAGAAATTGGGTGACAATAGTGAAATATTATATGAAATTTGATGTCATAATGAAATAAAATCAAATTAAATGACTATAATGACATTAATTATAAAGTTGATTGGTCATGACCACCCTAAATATAAAATTGGATGGTCATTGATAAATTTGACCTTTATCACATACTGATCCCTTCTTTAAAGAGGATTTTGGGTTTAATCATTATAATATTTATTACTAATTAATCACCAACTCTCTCTCTCTGTCTGTCTCTCTCTCTCTCTCTCTATATATAATATTTATTACTAATTAATCACCAACTCTCTCTCTCTCTCACACACACACACACACAGAGAACAACACAAATACAAATATACTCTTTCAATGAGAGAAGGTAAACTGTGTGACCTCGCCAAGCTATGTTTGCAAGAATGTACCGCATATACATACACGTCTATAAATCGATGCAAAGAAATTTTGTGTTTTTGTTAGTATATAACAGAGAAATCTCCAATTATTTTCAAATAATCGTTAAAGAAAGCACTCATTAAGTCCAATTCGTTTCACATGTCACCGAAGATTTTCACAATTCGAAGCTATCTATTATATCACTATGTCGTAATAATGGCGTTTTGGCAGATATGTAGCTGCATCAAGTCTCCATTAGTTGAGGCCATTTTCGCTCGATAAAGAATAAAGGTGTAGATCTAGTTTTGAGCAACTGTTGTTTGTGGTTTGTTTGATAGCGAAATGGTGATGGTGGTGGAGGTGGAGGTGGTGTTGATTTTGGATTAGATATGGATGTGGTGGTGGCGATGGGATGTGGTCTAGGATGTGGTGCAGGTGGTGAGGATAGGTTGTAGAACTACCTTTTGTGGTGCTGGTGGATTGTGGTACAGGTGGTAGCGATGGTGGTAGTTGAGGTGGGTTATGCATCTAAAAAGACATCAACGGATGGGTGACATCGATGATGGTGGAGCAGTTTACAGGTCACATGTCATAGTGCATATATCAAATGTCACTGATCAAAGAGAACTGATCACAGGTTACTGAATCAATATTATATGTAGCAGTTTATAGGTCATTGGTCATTGTGCATACGTCACGGAATCCACATTCTTTCCTTAAGATGAATTTGCTCGACATCTGTGCTAACAATTTTCTTACAATCATCTTCTACGATACAACGACCACATCTAGCCATATGAGCACTCCAAATGACTTTGACCAACGAACTCGAACGGAGTTTTCTCTCTACCATAACCATGACTTTGATGCAAAAAAGAATCACTTCTATAAAGTGTTTTTAAACAAAACTAAAGTGTAAATATGGAATTGAATGAATAATAATCGTGTTAGGAGTCCTTTATATATAAGGTGAAGAAGTGTGGTTGGAGAGACACGCTACAAAACTTTGGCATTTTTCATGAAGAGACGCAAACCATTCCACCACCTGCCTATCGCTCATGTGGTGCTCAAGCGGCGCAATGCAAATGGAATTAAACACAAGTATAAACTCGCATCTTTTGAGCATCCCAATTGTTCATGATGACAACAACAACTCTTCAACTTAGCAATGACAATAAAAAGGGAAGGGTTGAAAATCTTGCTCTTATAAGTAATAACGTTAATCAAAGCGAAACCAATTTGGTTGATGGTAGGATAAAATGGCACCAAGGGGCAGAGACGGATCCAGAGTTTTTGTAGGGAGGCTGAAAGTACTTAGTAAAGTCAATGTAATAAAATTTACATGTACTAAAAAAATCATTAAAGAACATTATTTATTTAAGTCGTTCTTGATGAGGATTTAAAACATAATATTCATCTATAATAGAATCTAGATNCTTTCCGACCTTCCACTCTCAGTCAACTATCTGCATAACTCAGCAAGTGTAGATACTTGAAACTGAGGCTCACTTTTCATATCTAACTCATAATGTGGTAACTCAAATTCTAATATAATATTGTCTTGCTTTGAAAAATCTTGAGGATATAATTTCTTTGCAAGTGTGCAAATTTTACGACTGTCAAATAATCTAAATGAATCTTTAGATCCAAAACAAGACTGAAAGAAAAGAGTTCTACTAATATGTCATTAAATTTTGTACTTAACTCCATCGTCACAAAATCTATTGCTTCGTTGAAGACATCATGGTGATAATAATGCTCAACTGTAGTTTCATCACTAGAATGACCAATGTTATACAAATCTTCTACATTAGGTATTGTGATATTATTTCTTGAGCAAAAAAATTTCACTTCTTCAAGAAATTCTTCCCAACCATCATTTCTCAATTTCTGAAGCAATTGTTTTGTAGTAGACACAAACCTTAAAGCAGCCAATATGTCTTGAGAGTTTTTTTGAAGGGTTTGACAAGACATCCTTCGGTAACCAACCTCGGACATCGAGAAGAATTGTCCTCTTTCTGAAAAAGGAAACAATAGAAACAATATGTCCTTTCAGTTGAAGGAGAATACTTCAATCGAGGAAATTCACCGAACAACATTTTTTGAAAGCGATGGGCTTACTTTTTTCCTTTTATCCTTGGATACTTGTTAAGCTTCAGCTGATAAGTGGCCTTGTAAAAAAAAAAAAATCTACTAACTTGGATTTAGGTTGGACCTAGACCGGCCCGGTCCCCTCCCCCCATCCGTCCTTGTAGGGGGAGAGAGATGTGACAAAATGAGGTTAGTAACAGTCATGCAAAAATGGGGGGAGACTTTTGTAATTGGCCTGGGCAAATTGACTTTTTAAATTATCTATAGAAAAATCTATTTTACCCTTAATGAAACGAATTCTCATATATTGCATAGTATGTCCTTTCTTTATGAATAGTTTTAAAATCTAGTTTTATCTTATATTTCTTCTATTTTGAATCTCAATAAATAAATCAATTCTCCGATCTAATAAATTAGAATAATCTGCAACATATTGTTCATATTTTTCTTTAAGTTCATTATATTCTTCAAATAACGTATTTATATTTCCTAGTTGAGAAGTAATATTATTTATTTTTTCTAATAGTTTTTCTAATAAATTATCTAATCCTTCAATTGTATATACTGACATTTTTAAACATAAAAATAATACAAACATCGTGAAACAATAATATAAACATAATAATTTAAAACATTAAGTTTAATCCCTACAATTCTTTAAGATTTTAGAAGAATTCTTTTCAAATTTAACAAAAATAATAGTTTTACCTTAATTTTAATCTAAACATTTATTCTTAGAATCGAGTGACCTTCGAACTCTGGAGCTGCAAACTTCTCCATCCAATGGCCTCTTGCCTTTACGGGATCTTTGCTATTCCAGTAAATTGTTCTCACTGTATCGTTCCTTAGAATTAAAAATATAGATCTTAAATAAAGAAAACTCTTTTTTTTTTTGGTAATAGTAAGAAAGAATTTTTTTCTTCAAACTTTCAAGAATCTATGGGATAAGAAGTTTAGAAACTCATTTTTTTTTTTGAAAGAATAGAAGTTTTATTGATCTATTTCGGATTGGTACAAGGCTGAAATTAAAGACAAAAAAGTTTCACACAAATTGAGCATTTCTAACTTATTCCTCATTTTCCAACTTATTTTATCTTTCATCTAATACGAAGGCCTCTATTTATACAATTACTTGAAGTACAATTATTTAGCTTCTTACATCATTGCTTACGTTTATCAATAATTTGTGATTTTTATCAAGAGCATTATGCCCCCTCCATTATCTGATCTTCACATGCAACTGGTTTCTTTATATCACATCTTCATTGTCTTTTCATGCAGCTAGTAGTGGTAGGACATCTTCTATTTGTCTTCATGTGTCTATTATTGTTCTTGAGAAATCCTCCTTTCAATTCTATCGGCATGTGAGTCATTCTCTTATCGTGCATGCCTCTTGTATTGTTGTGATACTTCCATTAATCCGATGAGTATCGAATTTGTCAATATATTCCTTTAATATTGTTGACTTCTCCTTTCCATTATTGGTGAGGAGAGTTCATTCTTCATACTGACATAGGCATTTGAATTTAATCCATGATTTGGTAATCTTTGGTAAATGTTTATCATTTTGGCCAACTTCAATTTGAAAATTTCGGCCAACATAACCCAATGTTATAATATGTTCAGCGGGTAGAATACCCTTCCATCAACTTCAGGGCTGGTTGAACAGAATTTGATATATATCGATCTTCCTTGAGCAAATTTTGATATCTCAGATTTAAATATAACATCAAAATTTTCAATTTCCTTAAGATCTTTTCTAGGATATATTAGATCTAGGAATCCATAATCTGCTTTCATTTTGACCATCAAGAGGTCTGCATTTTTGGTAATTATCAATCTTGGGTAAACATGATCTCCTGATGAAATAAAATAGGAGTCATTTTCTCCCAATTCATAAACAATTTTAGCAAAGGATTTATATTCTTCTTCTCTTGATGACAAAGGGGTTTCATCATCTTCATCAGTTCTAATTCTGATTACCCTTGTATATTCATCATCATTTTTTATTGTCACCTTTTGGGGACTTGGTATATCTCTTTTAATATTGTTAGAGCTGGGTCAACTGCTGCTTCCATGTTGTGTACCTGTTTGTATTCCCTGTTTGGTATTTAACGACTTGAATTGTGAAGTAATATCATCAAATTTGTCATTCAATTCTTTGGAATATTTTGAATGAGAATTTGAGATTTCTACCAACAATTTGACATTTTGTTGAAGAGTTTGCTAATTGTTCCATTCCTATTTTTATATCTTCTAATTCCTCGTGTTCTGCTAATTGCTCTATTCCTATTTTTATACCTTCTGATTCCTCAACAAGGAATTTCATTCGCCGTTTGGCGTCTATTAATGAGTTTTTGATATCATCTATCTCCAAATTCGATATTCCTGTTAAGAAAGTCCGCAAGATAATTATTTATACATTTA
>CAIGRF010330229.1:14498-29349 GCA_903798235.1 Fraxinus ornus | reverse complement strand
TCATAAAAATCACCACCACCTACATGAATAACAATATAATATGAGTTTAATGTAGGGATGGACAAAACTCTCTCGAACACAAACCCGAACTGAATCGAATTGAGCGGTTCTTCATAAGTTAAATACTCGAACGGATATTTGAATCGAGAACCGATGTGTTCGGTTCAGTTCTAGATCAAGAACCGAAAAATCGAATCTAAATAATTTTTTATATTGAATGAATTAAATTATTTTAATTTTTTCTAAACAAATTAGCAATTAACTAATTTAGTGATTAATGTTTTAACTCCCAAGCCAAGTCCATGCCTAGCTAGTCCAGTCCAACTCAACCCAATTTCTAAATTCAATTTTTTGGCCCAATTAAAAAATTCATTGTTAATCCAAGATTTAGGCCTTTTTAAGTTTTTATCATTCCCTTTCCAATTTCATATTTTCATTCGGTAAAGCACATATCCACTAACCCCAAATCATTTGATAAATTGAAAACCTACATCTACGTGCCCAAATCGAAGTCGCCAACTCTCGAATCAAACTCCCCCTCTCCAACTGTCCATTGAAGTTACAAATGAACATGTCATTAGTTGTATTTATCTAATATTGTTGTAAATGTTAAAAAAATTAATTATGGTACAAAAGCGAATAGAACCAAATCGAACCAAACCCGAAATATTTCATAATTATATTTGGACCCGACTGTTCCATTTATTAAATACCCAAAAATTTTGGATCGATTCGATTCTGAAAAGAACCGCACCGAATCGCATCATGTCCAACCTTAATTTAATGATAGAAGATAACGTACTCTCTTATCATACAATTACAATTGTCTATGAAAATTGCCATTAAATGAGCCACGACCAACTAGAATCTTAATCTCGTGTCAAGTTGCACGTTAAGAAATTATTACCTATTCATTTCGTGTTTAAAAAGTCAAAAAGTCCTCCAAAGAATCAATAATTAATTAATTCATTGGCTTAGAGAATAGCCATCATAAATTCCATGTTCACACAGCAAAAAGCCATCCAATGTAGTCTTTGTCTTGAATTTAATCATGTAATCTAGGAACATAAACTTGAGTAGTTNTTTTTTTTTTTTTTTTTTTTTTTTTGCCTCTTTTCTTCATTATATTATTAAAAAGTAAGAATCGAGATGATGATCATATTCTCCATTCCATCCCATACAGAGCAAAAATGAGACATTTTGTTATCCTAGGTCTCAATTGCATTAGATGTCAATTTATGAGTAACTTTTTGACTATGTGAAAAGTTTGAAAGTTTGGAGCATGTCTTTCTTTTTTTAAAAAAAAGTGAAACTCAAAAGTAGAAAATAAGTTCTTGTGGAAATTTATCAACACACTTTTGGAATAAGGGTCCAAGCTGAAAAATAATATTGCTTCCGCCCCATAAATATAGATTTGTTTCCATTTTCATACAGATTAAGAAAACTTAATTAGGGCGTGTTCGGTAGAGATTGAAATCAGATTAAAATTGAAAAATTAATCGTTATTGTTGACTTTTATTAAACGAGTGTGACCCAATAACGACTATATTTTCAATTTTAATTGAATTTTAAGCACGACCGAACGAGAACTTAATATAGTTGGAACTATATATTATATTTACGTTTTTTTTTTTCTAATATACCCTATATTACATAATGATATTTCATATTTGTTGATAAAAAGACACATTAGAAAATTAAGAAATTAACTATACTATCTACAAGGAAAGTGACCTATAATTTGAGTCAGATGAAAAAGAAAAGCAACCATATCTTTATGGAACAAAGGAAATATTTTATTTATCCTATTGATAAATGTAGAAGAATTTGCACAATTTAGTCAATTCACCTATTGTTTTAATATTTGGATTTCAATATTTGAAAAGAAGCATTTTGATCTCCAATCTTTCATTATTGGTGAACAATTGTTCTCAATATAGAAATCGTCCAATACTTCATTAAACTGTCATTCAATTCTTGTGAAAATATTTACTCATTTCAAATTTTGAACACCTATCCAAGTTCAGAAGTACAACTTAACTTCATAAAGTTCGACACTGAGTCTTGTGAAAGTTTAACCCGAAATTCGATAGTTCCTATCACTAGTAAACGATTTTGAAACTATGAAATATTAGAGACCAACCTACTCTTTTTAAAGGGACAAGAACTTGCTATTTGAACTCCTAGACACCCGATACAATAATTTTTTCATAAATATAAAAGTCGAGATTTGCTTCCGATATTCTAAAAAATTCAATCATTCCCCACTACCATTGGATTTCAATATTGAAAAGAGAAGTACAAAAATAAACTCCTTATTTTGATTCTCGTCATTGATATAAAACGAAGTTGAAATTACTTGAAACTTTCTTGAATTCTAATTTATTATCCGTACATATTAAATTGTGTCACCTATGCTACTTTTAGGAAGTGGCATGTGATGTAAAATAAAAAGCACTAGTGAACTGCTAATTATATGATAACATGATCTTACTTTGCTAAAAATTTGGTAGGAGCGTGTCTTGTTGGCATCAACCATTGCTTCCAAATATAGATGAAAAGGGACACATTCTCTTTGGGGGCATAAAAGAAAATGTCTCATGGGAAAAGTTACATTTATAATATCATCGAGTATATTTCACTCAAACATTTTCTTTTAATTTAAAACGATCGATCATGCTAACTCACTTTCATACTTTTTTGTATCCATATGACTCGTTTCATGCAGTCACTATCATATCGACTTTGTCGATCAATATAAAAATTCTGGATTTACTTACTCGACAATAATTGAATTGCGACCGAAAGTGGCCTAGCAAGGGCCACTATGATACCGACCCTTGTCGGTCAATAAATTGTATAGATCGAACCATCTTTCACAAAATACGCTACAAGTTAGATCTCTCTCTTTTCCAAATAGCCATAGATTTATGGGTGAAAAGGGGAAAAAAAAAACGGAGAAGGGTCCACCCCCAACAAGTCAGAGAAATTCTGGAAACAAAAGCAAAAGAATCTGAGCAAAGTAACTGAAAGAAGCAAAGCAAAGTATACATACCAACAAACAAACCCCTAAAATCGTAACTGAAACAAGACTAATGCAACCCCTTTTCTATGTCAAACTTCTTTTCCTTCCCGCAAACTAAGGGGAAAANAAATTGCAGTGTTAATTTATGATTTTTCTTATAAATAGTTTTGGTGGCGATTCAAATCCTTTAAAAATTTGGGGCGTTACAAAATGCGACGAAGGAGAGAAAAGAGAAAAATGCACGCCTGAGAAATGAGAGAGTGGAGATTTGGCAGGAAAATTAAAATTTATGTACGAAAATAATTATGAAATAAATTTGTAAATTGTACGAGTGGTTGAATTTGTATAAAACGATATATTTTAACATTTTGATTGGTGTTTTGTTACTTTTTTAGTGTTTTTCAAAAATTCTCACTTTTATGAGTGTTTGTTAATTTTTTAATAGTGTTTGTCACTTCTTTTTTATTTTATTTTCTATCACTTTTTTTTATTGTTTGTTAATTTTTTTTTAGTTCTCGTCATTTTTTGAGTAACAAACATAGATTTTCTGTTAATGTTTAAGGCTGGTCACTTTTTTTGAGTGTTTGTTACTTTTTTAAAATTTCGGTTACTTTTTTCAATTTTTATCTCTTTTTAATGTTTATCATTTTTTTCTGCCACTTTCTTGAAATTTCTATCGCCTTTTTTAGTGACAAATATTACTTTTTAATAAAAGTGACATTGTACATCATTTTTTCATAAAAAAATGACACTTAACTTTAAAACGTATATCGTGTCACTTTTATATTAAAAAGTGACAATTAATTTTACACCACATTTTTTTACTTTTAAAATACTTTTCATATAATTTTTCAAACGACCTCTTAATTTTAAGGGTATTTTTGTAAGTTGTCCTTATTTATATAGTCAATATGTAAATTGTGGGATGCGAAATTCTCCATCCGGTCCGGTTCTAAATTATAAATGGAGCGAGGATGAGAAACACGGTCCACGTTCCCGAATTTTCCAAACCGGCTTCAAATCTATTTATACCTACAATTCTTCGTTAGTGATTTTCATACTTTTAATATGTCATATAATATTTTCGTTATAAATTTCATTTAGTACATGTTTTTAATGGGTTAAATCCACTAATGGCCACCCAATTTTATACTTAGTGTCATCATGGTCATCCAATTTTATTTTCTTTTATCATGGCTACCAAATTTTATATTTAGTGTTACCATAACCACCCATTTTATTTTATTTCATTATGTCCGCCCAATTTCATATAATGTTTCATCATAGGGGTGGAACTTCTTTTAAGGGAATTCACTAATTTTAAAAGGGGCAAAATGGTAATGTTGTATTATATATATATTTTTTAAAAACATTTATTTTAAAATAAGCTTTTATTTTTTATAATTTTTAAAAATAAGTTTTTATTTTATCTTATTTTTTTAAGGAATGTCTTTTTTAAAATAACTTTGTATTTTATTTTATTTTTTTAAGTAACTTTTTTTAAATAAGTTTTTATTTTTTTTAAGTAACATTTTTTCAAAAATAAGTTTTTTTAATGTTTTTTTTTCCAATAATTTTTTATTTTAACTTTTTTAAAATTTATTTTATATATATAATGAAAAATTATCGTCTTACCATTTTTAAAATTAATGAAAATTGTGAAAATAAATTGAGTGGTGATACTAACTATGAAGTTGGGTGACCATAATAAAACAAAATCAAATTAAATGATCACGATGACACTAAGTATAAAGTTGGTTGACCATTATTGATTTCATCATTTTGTACCTCCCTAATTTTTTTCTTACCTCCCTCGACGAACATTTCTCTCTCTCTACATAAACAACACGTTTGAGACCACTTTTCTGGTTTTTCTTTTCAGTTTGGGTTCATTCTCATCTCTTCCTTTCAAATGGCTTCTTCTTCTTCTTATAATCCCAATGCCCAAAAAAATCCCGACTCCGACGTACAATTTGTTGCATTTCCAAACGGATTCGATCCAAACTCAATACCCAACACCACTTTTGTTCAAGCCGACCCTTCAACATTCCGAGCCGTCGTACAAAAACTCACCGGCACTACGACCCTAGACTCCGCAACCCACAAACTCCCAGCCTCCAACCCCTCCTGCCTGGCCGGAAAACCCATCACGGGCGAAATGGGTCCTAGGAAACCCGCCTTTAAACTGCATGAAAGGAGACAATCTGCAAGAAAGCTAGAAATCAAGCTCGGCAGCGGCGCCAGTTCACTCTCAATGGTTTCGCCTTCTACTACAAGGCATCAGCAGATGAATTTTTTGGGATTTAATGGTGAAATGGTAATGGTTTCGCCGGTTTCGCAATTGGAGCTTTTTGCGCGTGGGAGTCCAAGAACGCCGAGGTCACCTATGGAGGAAGAAGAAAAAGCCATTGCTGAGAAAGGGTTTTTCTTGCACCCAAGTCCATTGAGCACTCCGAGAGGAGCTGAACCGCCGGAGCTTCTGCCATTGTTTCCAGTTCAATCACCTGGAGAAAATAACTCATTTCCTCTTTTTTAGTTATAATCGTTTTTTTTTTCTTTTTTTCTTTTTGGATTATTGGCTATTAACTTTTTAATGTATAATTTATGTACTAGCTATAAGTGTATAAATATCTATGTCAAGAACTTCATTGAAGTTTCTTGTTGGTTTTAATGAAATAGTAGTGTCAAGAAGAGTCTTGATTTTAAAAAATTACTTACAAATAACTTTTAGTCAATCGTTTAAGCTTTTAATCTACTTTTTCGCGTCTTGTTTCTTCACTTTTGTTGAATAAAGAAAAGGAGCAGACTACGGTTAGCTTGAAAGAGTATCGGTCAATTACCCATTTTGATTGGCTTCTTTTCATTGGTTTATGCCGAATATGATGAGATTGAGAGAGTTTTAGCATGAAAATCAGCAAAATTACGATCCAAAAAAAGGTCAAGAAGCATGAAAAACACCCAATTGTGATATTTTTCAAATTCCTTCAAAAGATTTGGATCTTTAATGAACCTGACTTGAAGATTGAAAATCAATGAAACATTTACGTGCACTGATCATCAAAGTTTCAAGTACCTTGGCTTGTCAACAATTTTTTACCCTGCAATAAATGTTTCAAATCTAGCTCAATGGCAATGCAATAAAACCAATGTACTTGTGTTGCACAGAGGATATTACGCGTTAATATTATTAGATATATGAGTTTTAGATATGAACGTTATGGGACGAGATTAATGTATACATGCTTATAAGGATAGTTGCAGTTATAACGTATGTCGATGGCACACAGAGTTTAATCCCACGCATATTTTGTATGGATTTAACCATGTTGACATTGGTTACTTGAACCTATAACACATATTGACGTCATCAGTCATTTATTACAAAGTACACGAGTTTTAAATACGTGTGAATCCGAGGTGCAACCTCCACCAGTCTTACATTGGAAGAAAAATGAGGGCATTGGAAGTCAAGAAAAGATTGAAGAATTGGAAATTCACTTTTGACAAAAGAATTCCATGAGCTGTAAGTAAGATGATAGGAAAGTCTCGCAAGAAAAGGACATGGGGTACTCATCAAATTAAACCTTATCTATGGACCTACTCTTGAATTTTTATTTTTTTTCCATGCATTTATACCCATGACTTGAAATTAAACCTGACCACCATTGATGGCCCAACCCTGTGACATTTTACAGGTTACCCTAAAATGATCTCTCCACTTCTTAATTTAATCCCACGCATATTTTGTATGGATTAGAAAATTCATCTGGTCTAGTCTGTCTTACTCATATTACCTTGTCATCGTCACTAATACACTGCATTTTGCAAGTCACAACATCACGGTAATTTTCAGGGAAACGATATTCGTACACTTTAGGGTGTACACAAGGGTTTAGACCTTTCTCGCATTTTGCAAATCACTATATCTTAGTAATTTTAAAGAAAATTATACTTGTACACTTTAGGATGTACGTGTCGTATATTTTCTTAAAAAAATAACGTTGTTTTTATTTGCTTAAGGAATTGAAGGAGAAGTCCCGGTCAAAGGAGGAAAACATAGCTTCTTTGTAAGGGAACTATACCTCATAGTTGACGCAAAAAAGCTGGTTTTCTTCCACTTTTTAAACAGTATTTATATACTTTGGGCGATCTCCATAATTTACCCTAAAACAAGTTTTCCCTCGTCACCATAAAGTCTTTTTTTTCTTTTTCTTTTTCTTTTTTTTCAACATTATAACTAAAATTTTGCTTTATTAGATGGTGACATATCCGAATTCAAGTGAAAACTAAATGTTGACTTTTAGGGTCATTCATTTTCGGTACATCGAATAGAAAAAGAAGCGCAAAATAAATTAATCAGGAAAACAAAAGTCACTTTATCAGATTCTGGTGAACTTCCTTAGAGACAACTATTTCCTTATCTCAATATCGAGAATTAATCAGGAAAACAAAAGCCACTTTAACATATTCTGACTATAATTTTCGAGGAAATGGAACCTCCAAAGGCATAAAATGCCAATTAATTTCTTCACATCATTCTATTACTTTACACTCATTAAATTGAGGCATGACATACATTGTCCAGTTCCTAGAAAATAGACTCATTAACTCACTTACAAATATTGTATTTATTTGTTACAATATTTAAACAAGAAGCATAGAAAAGAATATTTCACTCTTGCTGTACAGTGAAATGTCTAAACTAATATGTGACTCGAATAATTCAATATTTCTGAATTTGTACACCTGTTTAGTATATTATACATGTTTGTCTGCAACAAGTCGTACCTTATTAAGTGACTCCTTGAATGCTTGCCAAGCAACCATATGATGATCTTGAGACGTCATTCCCTCTGCTACAACTTGCACTGCACGTCTATGCAAGTGATCAAACCATTGAACGGGGTTTGTGATATCAATATTGTTGGAACCTAGATCTGGTGCATACAAGCGTTTCAAATCCTTCCTCCATCGCGATAAGATGTAATGACTTGGGACTTCATCCACCGCGTTGTAGTTAAGGACGCACAATGCATGTCGACACAGATATCCTCTGAAATTGAAGCAACTGCAAATACAGCGCACCTCGGCTCCTACTTTATCATAAATAACTTCAAAGTTTCTTGCGTCCCTTGCATCTCCCTTGGGATCTTGTTCTTTGACTATATAGGTGATGACCGGCTGGTTAGCATGAATCTGAGTCACACTAAAACAGTTAGACATCCGCTCCACTTCATCTTGGAACTTTAAGAATATTTCCTTTGTATATACGTCAGAAAGCTGTAATTCATAATTGCACCTTGTTCTCAACTCGGGGGTAAACTCTCTTGACTCAATATCATCAAGAGATACCTTCTGAAAGCTTTTTTGTTGGAAGGACTCGTACATATCAAAAAACTCATTCCAAGTTGTTTGTTTATGTGCATATCCATGGGGAAAATAGCTCATGCACTCATCAGGTTGAGAAGAGAACGTTCCAGCAAAAAACGTATCTTTCCAATAAACTGGAACCCACCGCTCTCGGTCTTCATACAAGCTTTGAAGCCACTCATGATCCCCGATAGCAAAATGCTCGATCATCTCCTCCCAAGCAATTTCAAATTCTTCAACTTTTGTTGAGTTGTGCACCATTCTGTTCAGTATTGTATGAAACATTTCCGACTTCCCAACTTCTCCTAACTTTTCATGAATTCTCTTTATAACAAGGGGCAGACAAAGACGGTGGTGAGCCCTAGGAAAAACCTCAGCTATTGCACTCTGCAAGGCCTTGCAGTGGTCTGTAATTATAGTTTGCGGAGGACGTCCCGACATAGATGTAAGCCATGCTCTCAGCAACCAAACGTATGTCTCCATGGTTTCATCCACAAGCAAAGCACAACCCATCAAAACAGATTGACCATGGTGATTTACTCCAGTGAATGCCAAAACTGGAGTTTCATAATTATTAGATAAGCACGTGGTGTCAACTACAATCACATCGCCAAAATAACCATAGGCAGCCCTTGACCTAGAATCAATCCAAAACACATTCCTTACATATCCTTCATCATTTAGATCCAAAATGTAGAAAAAATTTGGGTCTGCAAGCTGCACTCGGGAAAAATAGTTGTAAAGGGCTCGTACATCACCTTTCCCCAGTTTTAAGTGTTTAGACTGCTCAATATGATTGCTGGTTTCCCTTTCATTCGAGCTTCCATAACCCACTGCATCAATAGCAGGAGTTCGATATAATTTGATTGTTTGCACTTCTACATCAACAGCTGACTCCAACTTCCTTTTGGCTCCTGAATCCATCTTCTTATGTGATTTGGAGTTTTGAGCCCTTTCTGGATCAAATAAATGGTTATGTTCAAGTTTAACTTCATCCAACCTCCATCTGTTGGACTCCACCAACCTCAACCTTATCATTGCTAGGCATCCAGTCCTAGTTTCCTTTCTTCGAGCATTCGCTTCTTTCATTGTTTTAAAACCCTCACAATTGCAACAGAGCACTGCACCGCGCTTCTCTTTGCTGTTACGCTTGGTCCAAGAAGATTTGACCCTGATGCCAAATCCAACCTCCTTGGCATAGCTGTTGTAATAGTTATAAGCATCATCATATGATTCAAACTCCATTCCCACAACAGGAGGGAGATAAAACTTTCCCTTCGACCCATCAATTTGATCATCAACATTAGCAATATAAGCATCTTTGTCATTCTCATACTCTTTGCCAGGAACCCCAAGCATTTGGTCACTGTTACTATCACGGTAGTTGCTCGGAATCTCAAGCAATTGGTCGCTATTGCTCTCATGCTCATTGCTTTCAAATTCAAGCACCTGCTCACTGTCATTCTCAAGGTCAGCACTGTCAATATCAAGTACTTGTTCACCATCATTCTCAAGGTCATTTCTTTCGACTCCCAGAACTAGTTCAGTAACATTCTCAAGGCCATTGCTTTTGATTCCGAGAACTTGGTCACTTTCATTATCGAGATCATCAGTTTCCATCTCAAACTCTTCCTCGTCATCATCCTCGAGCAGTTCTTCTCTATTTCCAGAACCTCCTTCGAGCTAGAGTGAAATAAAAGAGATGAAACTCAAAAACACTTACAACTGCCAACAACTATGATAAATCAAACCACTCAAACAAGTCATTTTTTCATAAAGAGAAAATTTATGCACATGAAAGCAAGAACGATAGCATATTTTTACTAGATGCTAATTCCATAACACCAGTAGCAGTCTAAATTTAGATCTCTAAACGTGAAAATATAAGTATAGGACCTGATCTACTTCTCTCTAATGCAATTTTAACGATCAAGATTTCTACCGAATCCACTTTAGCATCTCATTTCAAAGATTACATTGTATGCACTACCATCAATCAATATAGATAATTACATAAATGAAAATCCCTCAGAAAAAAATAAAACTAATTCTCATGCTCCAGTAAAATCTGGCCGATATATTGAATCAAAATGCAAGAGAGTATATCCTCATCACACGGGGTGCTCATATCATTCACTGCGTGATAGTGCAATAATTTTAAAAAATAAAATAAAATACGAAGGTAAAATTTGAATGTCATCACGCCATCACAATAAGGCCTGAAGCACCATAATTCTGTATTTTTTTTTTTCCAATTTAATTCAACACCTCTTAATATGCTTTATCAACAACTCCACAAACAAAATTTCGTAACCTAATTTTCACAGGAAAAAAATGTTTTTAACTTTTTTTAGCAGACAAATACTGAAGAAAAAGGGCCCTAATATAGGTGCGGGAGTGTAGCTGAACTCAATCAGGTGGTTGAATAATTGTAGTGAGACGGCATGAAATTGGGGAAATTAAAAATCACTTACAGTTAATTGGATGCCGATGGTCCCCGATAAGCCCTCTCCGGCCGGAGAAAAAGCACCGTCGTCGGCCATGTTTTACGGAGACGTGAGCTTGTATCAAAGTCAAGAGGTTAGTTTTTACCCTAACTAGATTCTAGATATTTTTGCTTCTAAATCCTTGTAGTTTCTTGTTATGTGAAGTTTTACCAGTGAATGGGCGGGTAAAATAAGATAAATGGCCATTGAACTTTGCCCTAAATTTCATGTTGGTCACCAAACTTTAAATAATTTCAAATTAGTCACATTTTTCTAAACAATTCCAATCCAATCACCAAATTAGCCTTCCGTCTAAGATTTGGCTGAAATTCCACGAGGCTTGATGGCTTACTCTTGAATCACACGTCCTTTAAAAAGTTACTATTATAAAACTCATTTTCAATTTAGGTGCAAAATTATTTTATAAGGAAAATATGTAGTTGAAAATGAGTTTGTGAGAAAATGATTTTTTTTTTTGAAAAATGAGACACAAACAGGGGCTTAATCAATATTAAAAATTGGTTAAAAGATAAACGCGCGATCTATATCACTATATAAACTCAAATCTTGATAATCAATTCTATATTTAGCCCCTGTTTGTCTACCATTATCTCAAACTCTGTTTGCTGCAGTAAACAATATCCACCACACATTCATCCAATAAAATATTTCACACACAAATCAATAAAGTTGCTTTAAATCTCAACCATACATTCTCCAAAAAATACTATTCATTACATCATTCTCGAAAAACTAATGGGTGACAAACACACACAAACTTTTTTTATTTCAACCTTGTTCGGCGTCCTAAGGACCTAAACCCAACAACTAATAGTCAATGCTCGAGCGGTTAATACAACAATATATGTTGAGACTAGATATGAAGCATGAATTAGAATAAGTAATTATGTCTTCTTAAATCACGAAAGGCGATATCATTATTTGTTTTATCAATTGAGCCGTGTTAAAATCAACTTTGTACTTCGCTTATCATATGATGATTTCAGCTAAAATTCTAGCGATCCTGAATCGTGTTCCCGTCTTAATATGCATTGCTTAGCTTAATTAAAAGTGAACGTTAGTTGTTGATTTCAAGAAGAGTGCAGTCAATTCTTTGGTTCGACCGATAAAATTGGTTGCAATATATATAAATGGTGTTTTGTATAGATTAAAATCAAATTTTAAGTGAATTGTGTGAGAAATTTTTGAAATGTGTGGTTGAAAAGAAGTGAGACACATGAAAGATGTGGTTGATATTGATTGTTTGACTTTAACTTAAATTAAAATCAAATTAAAATCTAGCACAAACATGCCCATAAGCATTGTGTCTTGGAGTCTGTGTTGTGACAACAAAAAAAAAATATGATAATTATGCTAAAAGTGTTCACTTTTGGCTATACTTGATGAACAAAAATTTGAAGAATTAACAAGAATTTTTTCCTGATTAATTGGCACTTTTGGCTAAGCTTTTAAAAACACTCTTATAAGTTTACAGCTTAAATTCAGATCAGAGAGCTTGTTTTTACATAAGGGATCGAGAGAGAGTTACCTGGAAAATCTCAAAAATCCTTTATTGCCATGTCTTCCCACAGCATTCTTGAGCTTCTTTACAATTCTTGAAATAATAGAAGAAGTTCAAGAAAGCTGTGGAAAAGCATGAATGGATTCTCACTGCCTCAGAGACGGAGGAATACCATGGAAAATGATAGAAGAAATCAACCTTACGAAGCAAAAATAAGCTAAAAATCTTGTTTATTTTAACCGTTCGGCCGACATGCGCTCCTCTTACTGTGGAGTTAGGACCACTCTACAATTCAGCAGCACCAATCAATAAGACTGTAACTTTATTCAAGAGTAAGAGTGTGAGAGGGTGGTGGCTATTGGGTAGGGTTCCTCTTCACGTTCTAAGTGCAATATACATACAAAACATTGAATGCATTGTGGGGTAGTTAATGAAAATATTTAAAATTATTGTCCAGAGGATTTTATCTTTTTCTTATTTTTTTAGGAAT
Source organism: Fraxinus ornus (assembly GCA_903798235.1). Classification (NCBI taxonomy): domain Eukaryota; kingdom Viridiplantae; phylum Streptophyta; class Magnoliopsida; order Lamiales; family Oleaceae; genus Fraxinus; species Fraxinus ornus. Next base: position 16,456 of record CAIGRF010330229.1, on the reverse strand, counting down.
TTTGGTGCAAATGGTCCTTAATCTTTGCCCTTCGTGCATTTTTGTCTCTAACCTTTAATTTTTAACAGAAAAAAAAAATGCTCCACACCTATGCCTTCAGGTGCCCAAATTGTGCTTTTGAACATATTTCATCCAATTATTCTGTTAGTATCTTTCTACTTCATTTTATTGCAAGGGCAAATTTGGAAAGGAAAAAAATAAAGCCTCACTGACCCACCAAAGGGTAATTATATTACTATCACACAATTTACTTACTGCACCGCATTATAATCATACCACAATTAAAATATATTTTAATTAAATATACCACACCAAATTTACAAATATACTCATAATCCAATAAAAAATAACTTAACTAACTTAATTATCAGACAAAATTTGTCGAAAACGACTAATTGGGAACCTAAATTCATAGGTTCGGAGTGTCTATATCAAAAATTAAAGGTCAAGGACCAAAAATGCACAAAAGGCAGCGGTTAGATTTGCGCCAAAAGTTCTATTTTTACTATAAAAAAAAAAAAAATCAACATCCATCACATGTCATGATTTGATCTTTCCATCAAAGGATGGGACTTCGTATCCTCTGTTATTCTCTATATTGGTACCATCATCCTTCCATTGCACAATATATTATTATTTTTTCATGCCCAAAATACCACTAATAGTTACATGTCCTTATTAGTTGCTTCATTCAATGATTTTTTCATGTATTAATTACGATGTACCGAGGGTCGGTTTCACAGAAGTGTTACCAACCCACCTCATTAAAAAATTATTCAAATTTTTTCCAACCCCTCTCATGTGTGTATCTGTAGAGCTTCTGTAGCACGGTTGTTTTTTCAAGGGCGGAACCATGATTGTTGAGTCGTGGACAACGAAATGATATTATAAAATACAGTTTCAACTTTATAAAAAATCGGAACACTAACAAAAAGTAGCACCATTTTCAATGCTATACTCTAACCAATTTCCAAACTCATGAAACCATTCTGACTTGAAACAACGAGATGAATTTCCGAATTTAGTTTTTGAAAATTTGCGTCCATGAAATTGACACGGACCTCTCAACAAATAGGCTCTTCAGATTTCATCTCTATCATTAGGATGATAATCTGAAATTTTATCTCGCAATCCAACATTCGTAGAAATCAAAGACTATGTTTGTAACATCATTAATGAGGGAAATAGGGAATGAAAGCAAACTCGTTCATTTTTATCCAAAACAATTTTTATGAGTTAACAAATTATAAATAACACGACAACAACATTCATGTGCCGGGCGGGCCCAACACGAACTCACTATTACTCCAAATCAGAAAAAGCTTTTTATTCTAAATTCAAAATAAAATTAAAAAGAAAAAAAGGGGCCAATTTTTTTTTGTCCCTAAGAAGAATACATATATAAGATGTTTACTATATACCATTTCAATTTTAAGAAATAGCTTTAAACATTCAAAATTCAGGCGATAGACGATATATTCTAACAACTATCCATCCTAAAATCAATGACTCAGTCGACATATTTCCATTTCAAATTAGATTCTCCAATTTAATAAATTGTGACGATCGAATAAAAGAGAAAAATTACATAGAACTCTCCGGAGCAAATAATATCAATTTTCACCGTCGGAATCTGACTCATTGAAAACCGCTGGATTGTTGAGGTCACAAATTGGTAGGGATGGCAACAAGACGGATATGAGACGGGTCGGTCATTCCCATCCCCGTCCCGTTGGAAATTTTTGTTACCTTATCTCATCTCCATACTTAAAACATGACGGGGCAGGTTCGGGTTGGGGCGGGGCAGGTCCCCTGCCCCATTTATCGCCCAATTTATTTATTTTTTTGCATTTTTTTTTATATCTTTAGTTAGTAAATATTATTACTTTTTTTACTAATTTGTTAAAAAACAACTTATGTTTTCTTTAAAAATGATGATAAATTTATTATTTTTGTTC
>CAIGRF010330229.1:0-10233 GCA_903798235.1 Fraxinus ornus | reverse complement strand
TTTTTTTTTTTTTTTTTTTTTGATTTGTTAAAAGTATAATTTATTAGGAATGCTCACAATATCGATAATATAGATCTTATAGCATGTTCTTGCAATCGAGATTTCTTAAAAATCGTATCACGCAAAAAAAAATGAAAATGAAAATTTTCTCTCATGTGCAAGCGGACATTATAAAAAAGAAAATAGAGTAAAGTTCGATGTAGACAGTGCAGGTTCCCACCCCCGTTAAATAAATAGTAGTAATAGACTAAATGCATTGAAAAAAAAGTTTGAACTTGACCTTCCATTCATTATACATCAATGTCACGAGGACAAAAAAAAATCTTTCTATTTGTATGCCATGAAAACTGCGCAATCCATGTAAGAAATTGCATTGGATTAAGAACCAAAAGATAAAAATTAAAATTTTATTTGTTATATTGCATACAAGAATTGAGAAGCTTCCCCTTTGATGACGATCTACACCATAAGAGAAGTTTCTTGTGATTCAGTGATGGCGCATTAACTAACGGCTAAAACGTATTATGGTCATGCTTTGGTGCAACTGCCAACTAGCCAGAAATTAAACTAGACATATATAAATCCCTTTCGTTTTGTGCCTTTTCTATTCCCTTTTTGCGGTTTCTTAAAATCATTAAACTAGCCATATATAAATCCTGGACGTTGCCTTATGCTAGTCAACAATAGTTCCTTTTAACAAATGTGAAGAAAAATTGGCCTTGAAAAACCAATAAAAATAGGCTTCGATAATCCTAATCTCAAGCGTTCAAACCATCCATTGACGCTCCCATCCTACTTCTACAAGCACGCCACCTGGTGATTAAAAGATGCATCAAAACCGTCCAAAATCTTTTGTGATTAAGATGGAAAGATTTGCAGGATATATCAATTTTGAAAAATAACAAAGTTTCCAAATTGCTTTTAATTACAACATATACAAAATCTGTCTAATCATGAGAGCATAACAAAGGTTTGGCAGTTGGCACTATTCTTCAATGTTAACCATTGCTATAAAATAGTGTGGTCCGGAGACAATGACTATTTTCTAGCACCTTCGCTACATGTACATCATAGATGACATTAAGAGCTTGTTTGGTACAGCTCAAAATTGAATTAAAATTGAAAATATAGCCATTATTGGGTCTCACTCGTCTAGTAAAAGTCAACAATAATAACTAATTTTCCTACTTCTACAAGCACGCCACCTGGTGGTGGTGGTGCTGCTGCCTGTTTTTCTTGGTAACATAAACAAAATGAAGAAAATATAACAAAGTAACTCTCAATTTAGGTAAGAGTAAATCGTCGTTATGAAATTTCCCTATTGAAAGATTCAGTGAAATGAAACTAATTCCTATAATTCGAGAGCAGAGCAATTCAATACCTCTCAGCACGACCCATTTGCATTCGCAATAAAAGTTTCTACTTATCCTCACCTCCTCCAAACATACCCATCATATCCTTAGCAGAACCCATTTGCTTCATCAAGCTTTGTAAACCACCCATACCTCCAATTTGCTTCAACATCTGAGGAGGGAGGACTTTGCTCATGTGTTGTGCATTCATGTTTCTTGACAAGGCACTCATTTCTCCCTTCTTTGGAATCTTAAGTCCCTTCATCTTGCTCCAAATCTTGGCTAGCCGCTTGTACTCTTCCATCATTTCCATTACATCCTTTACTTGTCGACCCGAACCTCTTGCTATCCGCATGATTCGTGATTCATTCATGAGCTTGGGGTTGGTACTATCCAACTCTACAATATGACAGAAATTCGATTAGAACAACGGACCAGAAACAACTAAATTGATTTGAATTAATTTGTCTTGGACTTGGAGAATCTCTGGCTAAGCTTAAATATATGTGGGAGTTACTTTTAAATAACTTTATGTTTCCAAACATGTCCAGAGGTTACCCTTTTCTTAAATTTTAAGGAAAAGATTACTTACTTTAATATCAATTCGTCTTACAGACAAAATCAGTAATTCCATTTATATAAAAAAAATTAATTAATCATTTTGAAACAAACTTATTTACTTTTAATCTTAGCCAAACATACTCTTAACTGTCATCTGTTTGTAATCCCAACATGAAAGCTCACCTTCATTAGTCATTGAATCCATCATTGTCATGTATCGTTTAAGCTTTGCTTGGCTTTCCTTTTCACGGCCTTTTGGCATCAACTCTGCACTAAATCCTGGAAGCATGGAGAACATCTACAAAGAAACAATCATCATAGCAAATACGTCATTATGAATGTCTTGTGAAGTCGAAATTCACACATGAATCCCCGAATTACCAGGTCACAATAAAAATCAATTAAAACCAATTCTTTTCAACCCATCATTTGGGAGACGTATCAAGCTAAAACATAAAGGCACCAAATTCAAAAGCAAAATGAGTATAAGCACCTCTTGCAACTTGCAAATGTTATGTTGTTTATTTCGCTATAAAACTGCATAGACATATGCTGAATTTCCATAATCAGCCAAAATCGATGAAGATGAAAATTGAAGGATTATTTTTTTCCCCCATTTTGTACTGTTAAGTGACTGGTTACACCAACGACTGCAAAAAGGATAAACTAACTGCAAAAATACAATACCTACTAAAAAACACCAGAAAGCAACATAGGAAAGTGGCATACCTGCCCAATAGGACCCATTTTAAGTATATTCTGAAATTGCTCGTACATAATCCTCAAAGTAAAATTTCCTTCGGTAAGCTTTTGGAGAAGCTCGGGCTGTTGGTCCATCGGTACGACTTCCTGAATTTTGTCCATGAATCCAGACCAGTCGCCCATACCTATGGCAAATTGAAAAATTATAGATTGTGAACAAAAAGTAAACAACAATACAGATTATTTTTATTAATTGAATTTACACCTGAAATGAAGCTAATGGAACTATGAAAAGGGATGCAAACCTAAAAGACGGCTCACAAACGGTTTGACATCAAACACTTCGAACTCATCCATATGTTCACCAGTACCAATAAATATGACAGGACTTTTTGTTGCTGCAACTCTGCAAAAGGAGCAGAAGAACGGATATATCTTTTCAACAAGTACACTACAATGACTCATATCCATGCACACTTGATACATACTGGTTACGTTAGATGAAACCAACATGCAATTCAAAAGCTACCGTCTAAAAAATGCTTCCAAATAACATAGATAATTTCCACGCCAATAATTTAGGAACTTACGCACTAAGAGCACCACCTCCCTTGGCATGACCGTCCATTTTAGTAACGATCACGGCTCCAACTGCTACACTTTGCTTGAATGCTTGAGCTTGATCAAAAGCAGCTTGACCTATACTACTATCCATAACAAATATAACAAGATCTGGTTTCTGGAACATTAAAATGACGATATTAGTATTTTTAAATCCAAACTCCAGGTTAAGAAGATCGGAAGGGAAAAGTAAAACATACTGTGGCTTCAGAAACTTGGCGCATCTCTTCAAAAAGAGCAGCTTCTTGTTTGTGGCGCCCACTGGTGTCAACAATTATGAGATCGCAATTTTCTTTCTTGAATCTTTCAACACCTTCTACTGCAATTCTTACAGGATCTGACTCAGTATAGCTATCATAGAAAAACATTGGTTTGATAAGACAATGAAAAAACATGATTGATAAGACAATGGAAAAACATGACAATAACAATGCATAAATCAAATAATTCAATTGCTAAATGAAGACGAAGGAACATCAGATGTCGAATCTACTATTAGATTTCAATCAGTAAAAACACAAATTAACAACCATTTTACCACATCCGCATAAGAGATTCCTTCAATTACTATACATATATAAAATCCGTACAATTGTCACAGAAAACATTGGTTTGATAAGCCAGAGGAAAAACACAACAAACACAATACATACATCAAATAATTAAATAGACAAAGAAGACATAGGAACATCAGATGCCGAATCCACTATTAGGTTTCAATCAGAAAAAACACAATATAACATCCATTTTGCCACATTTTGATAAGAGATTCCTTCAATATATAATACATATATATATAGAAAGAGCAGCACTTGGAACCCGAGGCAAAAAGGTTGGAAGAAGCGCTATTACGTATAATCTGATGATAGCAAATTAAAATATATTATTCTTCCCAAAATTCAAATCCACCTCCAACCAAAATGCTTAGTACATAGTTAATGATATACCCGCCCCTTCATCTACCATTACAAGTTTACTTCCCAATCATACTGGCTAAAGGATAAAAAGTGCAAATCCGCATCAATAGGAACTTTTTCTCGCTCTGCATAACCGGAAAAATGGAATCCGAATAAGATTTCTCTTCTAAAAGTGGCATGACTAACATACATATATTCCACATCAATAAGTCTAAGTGAAAATAAATTATGCATTCATCAGGCTTCTATTACATTTTTATATTTAAATTACAAATTTTAACATATTTGGGTCATCTAAATCAATATAGAATCCTGCCTTTCTTTCATTCTATAACTATATTGCCGCCCTGAGACTGTATTCCAATGGCTCTGTATTAAAAATAAAAATAAAAAAATTAAAGAGCAAAGAAACAGAAATTCACATCCTCTGATAACAGGTAATGAAAACCAAAATCACGACCTCCATTTCTGAAAGGGGTAAAGGGAATTGTTGTCAACCTAGCATCACAATATATGTCAAATTTTCAAGGATCAGTGTATTATCAACACAACAATATGTGAACCTCAGGAAGAAACACAGCCATTAAAAGATTTGAATCAAACAGACCTTCCGTAAAAAGGAATTTTTGCTTTAGTTGCATTTTGCTTCAACTGGTCAAAAGCACCAGCTCTAAATGTATCTGCACAAACCAGAGCTGGTTTCCAGCCCTTCTTCTGATGGTAGTATGCAAATTTTGTACACGTGGTCGTTTTCCCAGATCCTAAAATCAAGTACAAGTGAATACGTACATCTATTTTCTCAACTATAATAAAAAGATCCAAATGTAAGAATGCAACACAATGAGCATTAACCAGATCAATCAACCATGTGACTTGCAAAACTATTCAAAAAGATCAGACTATTCGGCTCAGATGAAATAAATTAGAACCCCCAACATATGGAATGACATGAATTCCGAATTCCGATTGACCAATACATATTAATTCAAGAATACAAATATACCTTGCAAACCGACGAACATAACAACACTTGGTTTCCCTTTTTTTGGAGCGAATGAAGGTTTTCCCGGATCCAACATCTTACAAAGCTCGTTAAAAATAGCCTACAGTCAGACCTCAATTATTATTCCAGATTCCCATGATACCACTCAAATATCACAACTAAAATTTCTCAGAAACAGATTTTTCAAAGCCAACGCAACTTCTGTTAAATACACCTTCTACGGCTAAATTTTCTTCTCGCGTCCTCAAATTTCAATATGCACGTGGAGTAAAAACAAAAGATTAAAGACCCAATTAAATATTTCCTCATCCTCTATTGTTTCAATTTTTACCTGTTGGATGATTTTTCGTTTATTGTGGCCCGCAGCTAGGTCATCCAGATTGACGATTTTCTTAATATTGCTCTGCATATCGCGGACAAGCTTGAACTGTACATCGGACTGAAGGAGCGCCCGTGTGATCTCATTGAGACAGTCATTCAGAACCTTCTCATCAATTATCGTCGCATTGCTCATCTGCTGAAGAGCCCGCGATATACTCCCTCCTAACTGCGCGAGCACCATCTTGATCGCTTTGTTTGGTTTCTTCTAATTGAATGGTTTTGATTGAAGATTACGAAATTAAAATTAGAGTTTCGAGGGTTTGAATCTATGTCGAGAAGAAAGGTTTCAATTGGAGATCCACCGGAGTTGGAGTTGGAGTTGGAGATGGAGATAGAATGAAATTCGCGTGTAAAAAAGGGGGGTGGGGGGTCTGGCTTGACAGGCGGCCAGGCGGGCTTCAAGTTCGAGTCTGGAAGACGGGGCTAGAGCCTAGAATTAACAATGAGAAAAATATTGGACGGAAAAATTCGTAAAAGAGAAGAAGATAAGAAATTTGGATAATTCTTGGTGTACAAAATGGTGTCCAAAATGGAATGAGACAAAACTATGAGAATCAATTCCCTTGTAAATAAGGTTCAAAATAAGAGTTATAATTTGAATAAAATAGACTATCCGAATTAGATAAGATTAAATGATCATTAGTATTTATCTTATAGTTTTACAATAAAATCTACCCAATAAATTTAAAAGATTCCATTATATAATGGAAAAGCCGTGGTCGAAAAGTTGCGAGGCAATGAATGATATGATTAATATTGATTGTTTGACTTTAATTTAAATTAAAATCTGATTTTAACCCAAAACAAACATGGATATGCAAGATTCTAATTCAACTGCCAACCATTTGGAATTCTCGAGCGCGAAGTGCAATCATTATAAAAAGCATTACTTATTTCATCTTCAAAAAAAAAATCCTTTATTTATATGGATTCTTGTCTAATTTACGCCACAACCATATTACACATAAGAATTCTAGTTGCCCACTACTTGTGATGTCGAGTTAATTCATTTTTGTATGGATTCTGATCTAATTTTCGTCTCATCACGTACGAAAATTCTAGTTGTCTAGTTGTAATGTCATCGTACCCTTCTGTCAAGTTAATCTTATTTTTAAATGGATTCACAAATCTACTTTTTTGCTTGTAATGTCACCATTTTACATGGTCTTTGATTCATTGTTTCCCTTAAGATGTTTATTTTATCAAAAATCTCGTCTCATACATGACGTGATATTACTATTTGTGTAACTGTTTTATTGATTATTCCAATCCCAAATTTATTGAATTAGAGTTCAACATATTTTAAGGTAACTCAACAATATTAATTCCTATATTACTACCATCCCATGATTCCTATATTTTAAGGTAACTCAACAATATTAATTCCCTAATTTGTTGTCATTTCCGTTCGGAAAATGTATTGTCCATTTCAACATTATTTCCATATCATAATTTTATTTTTCCAACAACTCCCTTGACTTGGTCAATTTGGTTAGTCATTTTTGTTCATGTTGCCTAGTTAATTATAAGGAAAAAAAACGTAACCTCCGATGTGACAATGAATTGCAGAATTATATATGAGACTTGAAATTCGTTACTAAAAGGAAAAAATACAAGCAATAAAAAGTTTTAACATGTTTTACAATCGATGGATGCATTTCGAAATCTATTACATAAAAAGAGAAAACACGAATACATCATCGTACAACGTTTACAAGAATAATGTATTAAATGGCACATTGAGAACATCGGACATCGGTTGCAAAATATGTTCGGGTGGCGATATATGCAATAAGAACCGTAGTCAATTAGAAAAAAAATATTGCAAAAAAATCTACAATTTTTCATATGTGAGATGTCAATTCAACATTAAATCTACATTATGTCGGAAAAACATACAACATACAAATGCATTAAATGATCAATTCAAATCATTTTCGTCAAACCAAATTACATCAAGTATGGGAAACAATGCAACCTGTTACAATCTAAGATCCTGCTTCGAAAAATATGACATAATGTTATACTGTAACATATGTACTGTAGTGGCGACATTACAAAAGATGACTATTTTGACTTCTTCAAATTTTGTGTCTTCCACTTTATGCAAAAGAGAAATTGAAGGAAATTTAGGTTACCAAAGTTTGTTAATTTATTAGTTGTATTCTTGAAGGATTGTAGTTATGAAATTTTTCATAATTCCTTTTTCTTTTTTTGACTTGTCAAAAGTATAATTTAACAGGTACACTCACAATAATCATATCCTAACCCTAACAATACTAAAAGAGCCAGTTTTTATTGGACAGGTGTTGACTTCTCCAATCGTCAACCAAAACTACGTAGTTTAACCGTTTCCCCATTTGTTTTCATTCCCTAGATTTCTTGGGCTTAAGTTGTCCGTCCTAATTGCTCCTAATTTTGTCCGCCACTGCCTCCACCGCCGCCTGAAAGGTACGTTCTTTCTGCCTTAAATTCCATATCGGACGAAGACGAGACGGTTGCGTTAATGGCGGATTCAGTCAACAGCTAGATTTCACGCAAGAGTTGCTCTTTTTGAGGTAGAACTCACTAATTTTCAGTTCATCTGATTTTGATCTACTTATTATATACGTTCATTTTTCTATCAATGGTGAGTTAATCTTTTAGTCCCGCTTTATTCGCTATTTTGTATTGCAAATTAGGGCTAAAGCGGTACTATCTATTCACCGCTTATTCTCTTCCTATTAAGATGATGGAATTTTGATTTTTTAATATTTTATGATGAACCAAGAATTGGACGATTAATAATATTTGGGGTTGGGGTTGAGGTTGAGGACTTAGTTTTGGTTGGCGAAGCATGGCGATTGAGGTATCAAACTTATAGGTTTATAATTAGCTCATTTTCTTTGAAAAAAATTACGAATTCAATTTATAATGTCACCAAGTGTCTGATTAATCAAAGCCTTTCTTTTGCCGAATTTCTGGAACTATAGGCTTATGTATGGTAGAGTTTTTACTGGAGTGTATATGTCTATTGGATAATTCAAAAAGAGAAATGACAAGGAAAAAAATTTTATTTGAACTCACATTTGCATTAGGGAGGCTGATTTGATTGTCTGATTCAATGGGTAGAATTTTAGAACTTTGGAAAGTTGAGGTGTCTTCTCAATTTGAGAATTGTCTTTGTTAGTTTTGGCTTTGGGGACACTTTGATGTTGCATTACGTTATAGGAATGTAAGCTTGATTATTCAGGTTAATGCTATCTTTTGCAAGAGGTAAAATTTCATTTTGATGGACTTCAATAATATGGCAATAGAGGTTTATTTTTAAAATTAAAGGGTTAGGTTTCTGGAGAAAAACTGGAGCAATTTTAGGAGAACCGGTAGCTATCTCCATTTTCAATATTACTAGAATTTTCCTGAAGGCGCAATCACCTCGGCTTCAGGAATCAGAAAATGGGTATAATCTCCTCTATGTTTTCCCTTGTCCTTGCAGAAGTACCTTCTTGATTTATAGTTATCTAATGGTAAAAAAAAATACTAATATTTGAAAATTCATGTCAATACATTCATATCTGTAGATGGACATCCCCCTCCCCTCTACTACCTCCAAAAAAAAAATAAAAACTTTCATGTTCTTTATCTTTTGAAAGCTCTTTGTCTAAAATATTCATTTATTTTCTTTTTTTGCAGTACATTTTGCTCCTGATTCCTTATCTCTCTTATTGGTGTTTCCGTGTCATGAGTTGTGACTGAGTTTTTTGAGTTTTACTGGCAATGATTCTCAAGTTTTACATATATGTATTGTGTAAATGTCAATAAACTTGTTTTCAAGCAAAGTTGTTGTTCTTCTGTACTAAGGATTGTACTGCTCAAATCAGAGACCACACCGTCATCTAAATTCATGCACGTTTTGCTTACCCATAACTTCTGTGAGCACTGGCTGAAGGAAAACTTATGCAGTATGATGTATTTCTAGGTTAGAAAAGATGTTTCTGAGTGTCTACAACAAGCAACATCTAGAAAAGGCCTGGATATGCGGGCGAGTGCACTTGTAAGCATACTGTTCCTATATAATATTGTGCGGTTCCAAAGTACCGATATCAAATTTCCTTCTCACACTACTTTAATATGCCCTTCACACCAGCAAGTTTATGTCTATCTAATTTGTTTCGAACAAAATGCGACTTTTATCCCACTTGGCATCTCATTGGAGAATCATCCATCTCTCAAGCTATCCTCTTTTTTGGCTGATAGCTTTCAAGACAATTTTCTTCTTCAGATGCCAAAATATTCAAGATCTTTTGTGTTTATCTAAGGTGTTCGATAGTAGGCATTTATAGTGATATATTCAATAATCTTTTTCTTGCAAGCTGAAAAACGATACCCGTTGGAACTTTGGCCGTTGGTCATTATCATGATGAAGACACAGTTGCTGCTGTAATTATTGGGACATGCACCAATGCTTGTTATTTGGAGCGAGCATATGCAATTATTAAGTGTCAAGGTCTTCTTACAATGTCAGGAGATATGGTATCCTTGAGTTTTGGTTGATGTATTACTTATGGTTATACATTGCACATTTGTTTATGATTTCTATTTATTTTACTATGATTTATATTATAATTTATTGTCATTAGGTAGTCAACATGGAATGGGGAAATTTTTGGTCATCTCATTGGCCCCAAACATCGTATGATTTGGACCTGGATGCTGA
>CAIGRF010330217.1:7520-18292 GCA_903798235.1 Fraxinus ornus | reverse complement strand
GCAAAAGTGGAAATTGGAATTTATTTTCCATTTTTTATGAAAAATAATGGCCTATCAAACACACCCTAAATATAGATAATGGTAAGAATTAAAAATGATGAATAATTTTTAAAGGAATTAAAATCCTAATTTAAGTTATAATTAAAAAATTAGAAGTCCTAATACTAATTAAAGACTAAACTAATTATAAATAAAAATACAATACAAAAATTGCTTAAATTAAATTAAAATAAAATGATCCATGTTCAACCTTCATCATTCACCTCCGGTTGACGAAGGTTCGTGCTCAAATCTTGTATCGCATTATTATCCAAATTCTTATAATAATGGTAACATACTTGATAAATTTGCAGAACACAAAAGAAAACTCTTCAAACGAAGTTCGAATTATAAGCGGCATCTTAAGATTGACGACTGTCTTGTGTGGCATTTAAAACAAACAATGGTTTTTTCGGATGATCCATTAGAGACATTGACATCAAGCTCTTCATAGAAAATAAGTGAAATTTTGTAATTATCACCACACAAATTCATACATTCTTCAATTTCTTCATCAAATATTAGAGGACTTTCGTAATTGAAATCCAACGATTCTTCAACTTCTTTGTCAAAAATTGACAGATCATCATAGTTCTCATCCAAATCTCTGTCTATCAACTTCTTTAGATCGAAAAGAACGATAAAACTTTATCATCATAATCATAACTTTTGTCATTCCACGAACACTATCAGGAACGAATGCAGCTTTGATACCGACTGATGTAGCATAGCAGAAGCGATAAAAATAATCGACGAGCACGCTATCGAATTTTTGTTGATTCCAAAAGAATACCAAAACGCAATCACCTTCTAGTTTCTGTTGATTCATAATAATACTAGAAATCTAGACATCTAACTCTTTGATTTGCGCATGAATAGAGATAATTGGACTCACTGATTTTCAAATATCAAATACGAGAATTTAAGAAATTGAAGAAATCTCAACAATTAAAATTTCATTAATTGTCACAAGACTTACAACTCATATAATGTAGTAAATAAAATTTGAATAATAACTAAACTCTTAGATAACGACTAAATCTAAATTATGATAATAATTAGGGTCCGTTTGACAAAAAAAAAAAGGTGGAAATTGCTTTCCCACCTAATAGGTAGGAAAACAAAATCAAGAAAATGTGCATCAAATTGTTGTACCTAGAAAAATGTGGAAAACGTTTTCCATGGAAAAATTTACCTATAACACAACTTTTTAAGGGTGGAAAAGGAAAATGTTTTCCTTTTCCATGGAAAACTAAGGCTATCAAACGGACCCTAATTAACAATTCCCTGGATAAACGATTTCTAGGCAATTACTTTCCCTGAAATTCATTTTCTTTCCACCCATTTTTCACACTTGCAATCAAACACACTTTTAGTAGAAAATAATTGAATAAAACAGTTATCAGACGATTCTTTAATTAGGTTTCTAATTTTTTGTTAGAATTCCATTCATCGTGTCCATATTTATCCATTCTTTATGAAGCCACGAAATTGGCTTGTGGCTAGGAATTGANTTTATAAGTAAAAAATTATTTATAAGATGAAAAATCACTTTAGTGTAAAAATTAGTTTATAAAGTAAAAATACTATTAATGGACAAAAATTCACTTATAAAATATAAAAATTACTTATATGCAAAAAATTTATTTATGTGTAAAAATTATTTAAAGTATAAAATTTACTTATAAGTGAAAATATTAACTTAGAATTTAAGTAAATATTTAACTTCTTAAAAGTTAAATATGAACTTGCATATAAAAAAACTACTTAAAAGTAAAAAATCACTTATACATTTAAAAAAAAAAATCATACAAGAAATTATAAATTGAAAATCTTATTAAGGTGCATATAAATAATTTTATTCTTTTAAAAAGCTTTCAAAAATGGTGAATAATAAACTCTCAAACATGGATTGAGCTGTTTTTAAAAATTACTAATAAAACCACTAAAAATTGATCAACTCATAACGTTCAAAATCGGTACTTCAAAAAATCCATAATCGTTACCCAAAACTCGCAAGCAAGCCCTTAGATGAAAACCTATATCACAGACAAGATGTAGTAATCAATAAAAATTGAAGATAAGAATGAGCCGAAAAAAGTTGATAACATAATTGTGACAAAGAGCAGAGGTCCTAACTCATTGCAATTTAAATTCGGTTCAGCAAACAAAAAACTGTAGAATGATTATGGTTGTTATTCTTACTGTATATCAAATTCAGAAAGACCCAATTTTCACACATCATTTGCAGGCTTGCAGCAATGACATAACTTTCATGTTTCATTAAAATTGTATTTGGACATTCACTTAATCAGGCAAACAGAACAATGTTATCAGCTGTTTGCATGACTAACCATTTGAAGATAAAGAAACAGTATATTTGGAAGTTTTCAAAGAAAATAATAATTCAGACAGTACAGCAATGATTTCACAGCCTAGAGATCTGAAGCGGAACTGGGACTTCAACAATTTCGTCTCTAAACGCCACTACTGGAATCCTTTCCAAGCTCCCAAGCTTCTGCATAAGATGCTTTTGACACTTTTCTGCTGCCATAATTCCAGCTGAATAGGCACCATGTACAGAACCTTGATGATCTAGGCTCACAGCTTCACCTCCAAAGAAAAGATTGCCCAAAGGTTCTCGGAGCCGATCATATATGTCGTCTGAATTCCCGACTGCATCATAGGAATAACACCCAAGGATGTTGGGATCTGATCCCCAGCACGACACAAGATACTGAACCTGTGAAGGACCATTCGAAGGTTGTGTTAATAACAGCATTTGTTCTGATTATGTTACGACAGAGAAGTATTTCAAACAACTTGCATCAAAATTCAAATAGCCATGGTAATATTGTGTTTCCTTATGTATGGAATAATTTATAAATCAGTCCAACCATCCAGAAAAAATAGAGAAAGAGAACATAGCAAGTGCAATAGTATTTATGAAAAGGAGATAGCAAATAATATCTACGAAAACCAACCCTAGTACTACTCATCCATGCATTCTTAATTTAAAAATTATAATGGGATCACTTTGTGTATGAAATTGAATCTCTCTTTTTCCCGTCCACTCTCTCTCAGCTGAATAGTCACCACATACAGAACCCATAACAAGTGTGTTAAAAAGACGTAAAACCATATTTCGGCAGTCAATGTACCACTTGCGGTATCAGAGTTAGATTTTCTTTCAGATTAGTATAGGAAATTGAAGAAGTGATAACGCTCTGTGTGTGTGTGTGTGTGTAAACTTTTAAGTTTCTCTTTGGTATGTATGTCTATACACACACATACCAAATAGAAATTTAAAAGAGCAGCTGTGTTGCATCAGGAATCTTTATACTGGCTTTTGTGTTGTATCAAACATTGATTTTTTTTATCAAGAGTGATTTTGAAGAAATGAGAAAGTTATTACTTATTACAAGACGTCAGAAAACCAAACTGATATGAAGAAAAATTATTCATTAACTTACTGGCTCAGATGCATCAGGAAACATTCTCTTCAGCTGTAACATCACATAATTTGCAGCAGCCTCATCTGATAGCTTCTCCAGGTCATATGCAAGGGCTCCAGCTGCCATATAGACAAGAACGGGATGACCTGTGGCCTTGTGGAGATTGAGAAAATAACCACAGGAATAAGAGGTGGGTGCAACTATGCCCAAAAATTCCACATTTGGCCAGAAAACATTGTCAAATCGTAATGCAATCTTGTTCTCATTGCCCACGCCAAGATCTGATATTGCAGAAAGCTTCCATTCAGGTAGCTTAGGCTCAAACTCAATCGAGTTGGCTTTAAGAACCCCTAGTGGCACAGTAATAATTGCAGCATCAGCAACGAAGTTCCTCCCGTCCTCAACCTTGACAACCACTCTCTTATATCCATTGACAATCCTTTTAACCCTAGAAGTGAGAAATTTATCTTCAGTAAGAATGAGTGCAGAACTAGCATGAAGGAAAAGAAGGGAATGTAATTGAGAAGAACTTTTAGTAGAAGTCAATTGATGGAAGCAGATGAATTTATTTCAATCCTTCAGTTTTTCTTCTCTTTTACTCTGTTCTGAAAATTATGAAGAAAATACAAAACAGCAGCAGGCAGTACAAGATTTTCTTTGCCATACCTTCACACCAAAATATTTATGTCAGCCATAATTTTGTTAAAATTGTACTATGAAAATCTGAGATTCAGACTCAATTAAATAGTTTTAGATGATTATTATATCCATGAATATGAAATTTAATTGGTCTTCGGATCTCGAATTAATATGTGTCAATAACATGCTGAATATTCTCAAGACAGAAGAACATGATAAAATTTCTATAATACAGAAAACTCACAAACATACCTGTGATTTAAGCGGATGTCGAGGTCTTTTGACAAGGTCTTTATCACGGGGTCATAACCTTGCACCATCAGTCCATGACCACCAGAAAGAACTTTCTCCTGAAAATACAGTGTAGAAAAAATTAAATAAATAATTATCCAAGTAAATTGATAATATTCAATTTTCCCAAACAAATGAATCCATCACAATCTAAGAAACAATGCTACGTAGTGTCCATAAAATGTGAAAACATGAACATAATATGCCAAAAATTATATTTCAAAATGCATAAAATGCAGAAAATATGTGAACAGCCAAACAACTATGCATCATATGTAGTATATACATAAATACTTGGCTTTGATGGTTACACCAAATTTTTACACATTTATGTGAACATAAACATACCAAAAAGCATATTTCGAAATGAAAAATGAGATATCTTATGCAGTGCAAACGAAATTCAGCAACTACATACCACGAGATCATAGGTACTAAGAATGTACAGAAGCCAACTAATAGTTAAGAGAAAGAAATGAAATTAAACTAGTTGATATCAACTTATTACCTGATCCCAGGCTTTCAAAGATATCATGTTTGCATCTGCAGCAAACCATGCCTCCATTCTACAGATGTACCACTGTAGTACTTCATATGCAAGTCCTCCTTGTCTGAGGACACAAATGTTACAGGTGTAAATGATAGAATTCCGTGTTTTAAAGAACATCCCAAAAGTGAACTTCAGACAGATTCATTTGTTTCTGGTACCTCAATTCAGGATGCCTTTCCAGCACAATCGATATCGCATGCCTAACAGACATGTCGTCACAATTTTCATTCCTCACTTTATCCGTCTAGAATTAGAAAATATTAGTCAATATCCTTTTTTGTGCATGTAGAAAAACAATGCAAATAAAAATTTCAGAAGTTATTAACCTACCTCCTCGAGGATCTTCTTAAATGTATCTCCAACTTCAATAACCATGCTTTGTGGAACTTGATGTCCATTTATGTTGAAGAGTGCATAACTGAAATGAACAACCCAAAATCCATTTATGGGGGGTGTCGAATGATTTGCAATCAAGAAATAACAATTTTATATGTGCAAAGAAACAGGATGGAAAATCACTCTACTATCCTAAAATGACATAGGCAAAAGCTTTCACTGTCTCCTTTCTTAAAAGTTTATCGACCATATTAAACAAAAAGTTGGCATTGCCCTTTTCAGAATAAAAAGTAATGCATGTTAGATCAGAAGCTGGTTTCTCAAGGCACCGAACCTCTTCCAACATTAGAACATGCTAGTCCAAGACTGTTCTTCCAGGGGACAATAAATGAAGGTTTACTTTAATTTATTTCTCATATTCATTTTCAACCACGCATTCATACAATAAAATATTCTACATGTAAACCCAAAACTTTTCCCTACTTTTTTACCACATTCTCCAAAAAATACTATTCAAAACATATTTTTTTTAAATAAAGGTCACCAAACAGGGGCTAAGATATAGGGAAGACCTTACGATATTCAAAGTGTATCACAAATCTAGAATAATCTAGAATGGTTTTGTACTGTTAACACTTTTCTCCCATAAAAAAAAGGAAGGAAGAAAAAAAGAAATCCACACACAGACACTCCACCAAACATATCGCTTTCCAATGTAACAAAAGACCAATATATTACCTTTCCAAATCATGGTCATATAAAACTGAGTCCTCACCACTCGTACGATATAATGTAAGCCCCAAGCGGCTTATAACTTGAGACAACGGATTCTCATTGCAGACACCATGCAACCTGAGTATTATTCACGAGAAGTCAATTACGGGTAAGAAAGATACTGGTAGCTTATTGACAAGCTCCAATATTACAAAACAAAATGAATTACAGCCAACAATGCAAAAAATAGCTATGTTTAGTATAGTGAAGAACTGGAACAGTTGCTGTTATTTCTATCTTTCCAGCAACGCAGAGCAAGAAAGTTACAGTAACAATGGAAAATTAATTTAGTGCCAAATGATGTCATTTAAGTAATGAGTTCATATTTTCCGAAGTCCTTTAAACTAGGGGTAGACATGGTTCTGGTCCAAGAGAACCAAACCATGAATCAATGATTTTTTTGATAATAAAACCAAATGTCTTTTTTTTAAGATATGGAACCAAATCGGAACTGAACCATTCGGTACTGGCTTGGCTTGGTTTGGTTCTAATTTCGTTACTGATTGAGAAAAAAGAAGAAGAACATTTGAGGAAGAGAAACCGAAGGTTGAGGCTTCAATTTCAGAAATCCATGCGACGGTTGTGGCTGAGCGCGACAATAAACAACAGGCGGTAGTTGTTGGTCTCCATGTGAGAGTCGGTGTATATATTGAAAATGAGAGAAAATGAGAAATGAATTAGGATTTGGGTACTCAAAATAAATTAAGGTCTCCAATCTCTACATTGAGAATGAGAAACCTAAGGTACATAACCTTTTTGTCCTGATTTTCAATTAAATATGGAATTTTTCGTGTGAATTGTAATTCACTAATTTGTATGTGTGTGTGCGTGTTATAAAATAATAAAATGTAAAATATTGAGTTGGTTCTTCTTGGTTCTAGAATTAGAATTAGAATCGAACCACAGCCAGATGTTTCCTAATTCTAAGAACCAGAATCATTAATTTTTTTGTAGAACCGAACCAAATCGCTCGATTTGGTTTAGTTCATGTTTGGTGGGGTCATTTTGCCCACCCCTACTTTAAGCTAATCCGCAGTGGTGTGAAGCACTTGTATTTCACTTTCTAAAGTACAGCTCCAGTTAAAATGTAGGCATAGCGTTCAATTTGGGGAAAACAAAAAAAAAAAAAAAACAAAAACCATTCTCCCCAATTATAAGAGTTC
The DNA here is from genome assembly GCA_903798235.1 of Fraxinus ornus. Taxonomy (NCBI): domain Eukaryota; kingdom Viridiplantae; phylum Streptophyta; class Magnoliopsida; order Lamiales; family Oleaceae; genus Fraxinus; species Fraxinus ornus. The sequence goes on along the minus strand of CAIGRF010330217.1, from coordinate 11,045 downwards.
CTAAAGTATCTATTAAACTTTCAGTCTGATGTTGGGATGAAAACTGTCTACCTGTCAAATATTTGGGAAGATCTGTTAGGCCATTAGCCTTCATTGTATCAAGGGAAATTGAGGGGAAAGAAAAATTCCAGGGAAAATCAGGATGGACATGGAAAGATTCTGTTTAAAACTTGTAATTTTTTCGTAAAGCTTCCTCCATGTTTTACCTTTCTCTCCATTATCATTTGGAATAATAGGGCCTAATTGAGCAAATTTAGATGTGATGTAGAGTAAGCAACAACACAAGCTTATCACAAAATATCTTGCTCGGTGTGTATATATATATATATATATATAGAGAGAGAGAGAGAGAGAGAGAAATCATAATATGACTTACCATGATGCTCCCATGTCAACTGGGCAACCAAATGAGTAATCAGTGCAAATACGGCCGCCAATTCTATCTTGCGACTCCAGCAAGATTACCTGGATAAAAGAGAAATACATTGTCAGAAGGGAAAGAAATGAAAAGGTGATCGCTCATAAATTATTAATTGGAAGGTATAAACACCTTAAAAGATGCATTTTGAAGCGCACGCGCAGCAGCAATCCCTGATATACCTCCACCAATAACAATGACAGAAGGCAATGCACCGTGTTGCTTTCCGACATGGGAGGTATAAATGCCTAGTAAGAAGACAAAAATGAATGAGAGAGGAATGAATTTGTGTTGATCTCTCTCAAATGAAATAAGCAAAACTAAACAAAAGAAAGAAAAGGAAAATATGGAAACTGAATTTACAAGTCACTCGCACTTGAAAAATGGAAAAACAAAGAGAATGTGAGAGAAAATCACTGATAAATGAACTCAAAACAACTCTAGAATTAAGTGGAACTCATTGAGTCCTAGATTTAACCATAATTAACTCAAATATAAATGTACGAGAATAAGGAACTGCACGTTATGTTGATATTAGAAGAAACAAGAAAGAGTAGACATAGCCCACATCGTATCAGATGGTGAAACACTAGTTCTTTGGATTTTTTCCATATTCAGTCAAAAAGTCAGGATCCAGGAACACTATTTATGAGAGGTCGACATTTTATTCTATACAAAGAAAGCAATCCGATGTGATTTAATGAACTAATTCATCTTATGTACTTATCATTCCGAGTTTGTCAAGTTTTACTTGCAACATTGAGAGTGCTAGAATTTTTGAATACTAGTACAATGTATTGAAAATGAAATTTTATTTTCATGCTGGACATTTATGATACATTTTCAACCAATGGGAATTAATTGAAATTTTGCATTACCAGAACTTTTAATGTTGGTGCCATGGATGAGTTTTTTGACAAATTCATAAGTGGCCGAGTCTTAGTATCAATGCCCCCAGGTCCTTGACTTATTGTTAACTAAGCTTTTTCACTTGAGCTCAACGTTCATGATATGCAAATAATTAATTCGTCTCTGTTTAGATTAAACAATAACTTCATGCACTGTGAGAATTGAACATTCCAATTTTGCAGGTGGTAGAATCAAATGTTAAAAACACGCTGACATTCAGAATATGAGTGTATTTTGCATATTCCCAGCACATTGAAACAAAATTTTCATTTATTAAACAATCTGTTAGCAACAAATATGTTAAATCAGATCATTTGAAACAATAATCAATGATTCACGTAAAGCACAATAACATTTATATAAATATCAGAAAGAAATACCATCAATCCTGCAATCAATCCACAAAGATTGAACAATCACTAATAATATTCGGATATTTTTTAACTCGAAAATTGGAGCATTGATACTAACCGTCAAAGAAATCGCTAGAGAGCAAATCGTCATCATCACATTTGAGATCCATTAACCGGTGATGCCAGAAAATCGGCGAGTTTTTACTACTTCTTTTTGGTCGAAATTCAAGGAATGCAAATTGATGGCGAACAACGATGAATGATTGTATTATTTTACGGGTGTATAGGAAGGGGGAAATTAGAAATCAATTGAAAAGAATGATAAAGAAGAAAGAGCAAAAGGCCGGCAATGAAGCGGCTGAAATTTGAAGAACGTCGCAGTTTATCAATCCAGCTCATAATAATCATAATAACATTCAGAAAAATCCAATCCGATTTGTGTTTCTACACCACCACTTTTGAATCGAAACGAAGGCCTTTTGTTCGATTGCATAGATCTCTCTCTCTCTCTCTCTCTCTCTCTCTCTCTCTCTCTCTAACACTCCAATATTTGTTCCTCTCTCTAACAATGTGCAGATGAGATGAAAAGCCTACAAAGGAGAAGAAGTTCGCGTTGTCCTCTCCTCTTATATATAATACTCGTAATGATGACACTTTACAAGAATAGGGGGCCGTTGTGCTGTGCATGTATGGTGATAAAGCTGTTGGGGGTAATTTGGGAAATTCAGATATAATCACAGTCAGAAAGCCGTGTCAGTTTATGACTTCTCTTTCCCTCTCCCACGAGGAAACTACAGAAACCCGTGTGAGTTTGGTTAGATATTTTGGTCTCTCTGTGGGCCGAATCCAAAGGGGTTAGGCCCACGAAGGACGTGGTAAGTTTTCTTTTTCTTTTTTTTTCTTTTAATAAAGACAAAGGGAAAAGAGGAGGAAAAGACAAACAAAATCTCAATTTAAGTTTAAGATAAAAAGATGTTCACTTCTAAATTTTAGCGAGACTACGCAATCAACATATCTCAACTTCCCTCTCATTCATGTGCATGTCACATGTACATTTAGATAATCATGTAAATTGCACACATCATATCTCCAACGGGGCATAACGATCTTGTGTGCTCCAACGCTCAAATAAGATATTGAAGTATTTTAGATGTGGGAGAGACAATAAATAATAAAACATGGGTGTCAGACTTTAGATTACACTTTTACATTCTTGTCTTTAAATTTGAGATGACTCATTGTTTACATGTAATGATGGTGGGTAGAAGAGATCCAATCTGAATGCTTGCCACGTGACATCATCCTAACAATTCACTTGTTATGTTCAATTGTGCCAATTCATAACCATCATAGTCACGTGGTTTCTATACCTTGAATATAGGTTGAAAAGTTATAATTTGACTGAGCACTACCATTATAGTTCTATCACAGCATCATTTTTTTTTTGTAGTGTCTTGTTTTGTGTAGTGAAGAGGTGATAACAATAATATTTTAAGTGAGTCATCTAAATACATGATCCACGAAAATAAGTATGCAGAAGAGACGATGTGAAATAAAGTTCTGACATTGCGGTCATCTTTCGTAGTCGTTTGCCACATACCGATTGAGTAATGAAAATTAAAGTACATCAATCCCTCTTCTATTAAAAGAGGTAATCTTTTGTTTACTGTTCATTTAGGACATATTTTCCTTTTCCATTTTGTCCATCAGGTATAGAAAAATGACGAGATGCCGTAGAAATAATATGAATTTCCTTAACTTAACAAAAAGGGTAATATAGACTTTTTCCTTACCCACAATTTTTGACTGAAAAAGACAAGCAAATTGTTGATCGGAAAATATAAG
>CAIGRF010330203.1:1540-13378 GCA_903798235.1 Fraxinus ornus | reverse complement strand
GCGTGAAGAGAGAGAAGAGATGAGATGAGAAAATTAGGGTTGTGAATTGTGACGAAATTGATTAGGTTTTGATATTTAAAATAAAATTTTATAATATTATTATTAATACTTAATTAAATATAAAAAAATTGTATCTATCTATAAAATATCTGATTTTTGAATATTAAAACTTAAAATCTGAATTTTGAACTTGGATCTTGAAAAGTAGGGATTCTTGTAATTTCCACTTTTTGAAATGGTGTAAAGTTAATGCTTCGGAAATGTATTCTTCCCTCCAAATATTCATTCAAAACCCATAAAAGAGAGCTCAAGCCCATTAGAAACAAAAGAAATATATATATAAGCTATCAAGTACACGTGAACGTCCAAGACTAACGCGGCAAGATTAAGCCAAACAGAATCCTACGGCTGAATAAATCCGCGTGCGGCGCAAGCGGAAAGCGCACCTACTCTATATAAATATCATCCCTCGGCGCTTCAATTCTCCTGGCTTTCTAATATCACGAATCGTTTCTCTCTCTTGCCATGGTAAATCTTCCATAATCACTCAAATTTTAACTATACATATTGAATTCTGCAAGTTTTTTCACACATTGATCTCAATTATCTATGTACGTACTTGCATGTTTGTGTGTAGGCACTTCCGTATCAACCGCAAGTGGATTACCCAAACTTCAAGCTTGTCATCGTGGGCGATGGCGGTACAGGTGATTTTACTAAGTTTCCTGATATTTTCACTTAACTGTCAAATTTTATACCGTGCTTTTATTTTCGGAAGATTAATTCCATATAATTGAGAGCTGAAATGTGTATTGTGTTGATTATTTTGTTGTTTAATGATGTTAGGGAAAACGACGTTTGTTAAACGCCATCTTACTGGAGAATTCGAGAAGAAATATGAGCGTAAGTGCCGGTTCTATTTCGGTGTATGAGCGTAATAATGTTATTGTTTAGGAATCAATGTATTTCTTCATGTACATACAATTGGATATGCGTATATATTTTCGTGTGTGAATATTTTTTTCGTATTTATACATATGTCTTAGTCGGAATGATGAGGTTAGATATACTTCATTGATCCCTATATACACGTATATGTGCATATATCTTGGTGTTTTCCTATTGCTTGTTAATCCTAATGAATCTCTCTACCTCATTGTGCGTCAGAGTACGTATGTAATATCTTGTGCCTATTTATGAGTACGCAGATGATGTAGTGATTGTCTATTATGATTCTATTTTGGATTACAGCTACAATTGGTGTAGAGGTACATCCATTGGACTTCTTCACAAACTGCGGCAAAATAAGGTTCTATTGTTGGGATACTGCTGGGCAAGAGAAATTTGGAGGACTTCGAGATGGTTACTAGTAAGTTTATATTTCATTGGATAGTCATTATTACTAGTCCTACTTTGTGAATGTATCATTATTGTCGTGTATAATATATTATGATTATGATGAATTACAGATGAATAAAAAGGAAAGACAATAATATAATTTTTTTTTACCAAGCAATTTAGGAATCTTTTCATCTATTTATGTTTCTCTTGGCAAACATTTTTGATTGAGTAGTTTTGGGTAATTTATATCAGCTACAATGCTCATTTGTTTATGACATACGTCATTTACAGGAATAAGCTCGTATCATTTTTGGATGATTAGTCGGAATAATGTCAAGCAGAAGTGCTCAATTTTTCCTACGTTTGCTTACGAATTTGATTTGTACTATTACTTGACTCCAAAGGATTTCATATTTTGTATATAATATAACAGGCAATAGGAATCACCGTTTAACTGTTTAAGTACATGTACTTAATTATTTTATCCAAGTTAATAAATATATTATGAATTGCTAAAAATGAGCAGATTTTGTGAAAAACTCTCTTGGAACAGAGTCCTCCATAATAGATTGGAATTGGACTCGTGAAGGAACTGAATAGGCACAAAGCTAGTGAAATTTCGGACTGCTAATATCTTTTTCAGTTACTTTTCAATTTCTGGACGGCACATATTGTACATTGCCGTGGTTAAAGTTTGCAAAACATTCCTCTGATTGATGCATGTAAATGTAGATTTGTTCTTGCATTTTTACCTTTAGAAATAGCTGGAAGAACATGGTTTATGTTGGCTTTTTCAGTAATGACTGTGAACTGCCTATGCTCTTTCTACATCTTAGAATGATTTTAACACTAACATAATTCAATTTTTTTGATCTATGCAGTATTCATGGGAATTGTGCCATCATAATGTTTGATGTAACAGCGCGCCTTACCTACAAAAATGTTCCGACATGGCATCGGGATCTCTGCAGGTTCTTCCTAGAAACTCCACGTTTCCCATTATTGCTTAAAGTTGAAATATCTCGACTAAAAAATTCAGACTTAATATTCTTCTCTCAATCTCAGGGTGTGCGAGAATATTCCAATTGTATTGTGCGGAAACAAGATAGATGTCAAGAACAGGCAGGTGAAAGCGAAGCAGGTTACATTTCACCGAAAAAAGAACCTTCAGTACTACGAGATTTCCGCAAAGAGCAACTACAACTTTGAGAAGCCATTCCTGTATCTTGCTAGAAAACTTGCAGGGTAAAATACACACAAATCCATTTCCGTTCGCTTTTGATGGTTCTTGTTTGTCAATGATTCTTGCTGTGTTTGCTGATACACATTAAATTACTCTTCAGGGATCCTAATCTTCATTTTGTTGAGTCACCTGCTCTTGCTCCCCCTGAAGTTCAAATTGATATGATAGCACAAAAAAAGTAAGTGGCTTTTCTTTGAGAAGCGCATTTAGGGTGTGCTTCAGTTATATTTCGAACACAGCATCGGTTCCTTAGATGCAGATTTCATCTCGAGGATAATAATCTTAGGATGACAACACAATCGTGACAATGAATGTTTTCATCATTGCAGGCATGAAGAGGAACTAAATAATGCACTGAATCAGCCGCTTCCTGATGACGAGGACGATGATGATTTCATCGGTTAGATCGAATCAGTAAAATTTGAAGTTTCCTATTCAATTTTAGGAAACTGGGTTGCAGATGTCAATCTGATTCGGTTCCAAATGTCTAGATCACACGGAATTTAGATTTCTACTTTTATTCTCTCATTCGTCTGTGATCAATTTCTTGGCTTTAAGAGCTGCAGAAAATAGTTTTTACTATGTTCCATGTTAGCTTGAGAATTGCTTATTGCTTACGTATGTAAAAGAAGTTCACAATGCAGCTGAACCCGGGCACTCCCCTTCTGGCAAGGGGGATTTACCCGCTGAGAATTGACATCCGATCTTTAATATTGCTTGCCTATTTACATTTCCAAATGGAATTCCTATACACATCTAACGAGTGCAAATAAATTAGGTAACTATCCAGATTTATTTTCTTCTTTCGAGTCTTCAGATTGCTGTTCTGTTCAACGTGAAGCTAATAAGGGTGCTCATGCATTGGAAAAACTTGCACTATTACTGCAGAATTTTAATAGAAGATTGAGACCACACCAAAATAACTAAATCTTCATTCAAAAGTTTTCCAAATGGTGCAACATACAGCACATCAAGATTGTATATAGAGAAACAAACCCTCAATTGTTAAAAGGGTAAAGACACGAGGGCAGTGAATAAAAACATATATTTTGTATCTAAGTAGTATTTATTGCTCAAAAAGCATACTTAATAGTTTTGATTAACATAGGCTATGGAACGGTGCAATAAATTCAAAGTGAAACCTAAAATTAAATTCCTATGATTATTAACTACTGGTGCTTGAGCATCTTGATGAAACTCTTCGAGGTTCAGTTGACCACATCAAGGACCAACTTCCGGGACTTGAAAACTGACCATTTCAAGCGTCTATAGTAGGCTGCTTGGAGAAGTGCGAGAGACAATACAAAGATCCATTTGAAACCCATCTGTCAGCATTTCGATGGAAAAAAACGTTAAACCAAAATAAGGATTCGAACAATAAGATCTGTAAATTTGGAATCAGATATCTCAACCGATTTGCCTTTATTAATTGTTAAGATTGTGAATGACCTTTAACCATTTCAAAGGGTGAATAAAAAGCAAACCTGTGAGACAATTAGCAATATAATTTTTAAATAAAATAAAGACAGAAAAAATGTGAAAAATAGTAAGGCCAACATTGGTGGTTCTAAAACTGCAAGGTTAATGATTTCAGAAGATAAATGATGTTTAGGGACGGTGTTCTGTTTAGAGTTCATTGATATGCTACAAATGAAGAGAGAGAACAACAGCACTCAAATGCAGTAAAAGAAAACCAAAAAACTGGATTCAAAATTTCTACAGAGTAAGAGCAGAGAGATACAGAGAGGGAGAAAGAGGACGTACCAGCTTTCGCTCTTCCATTTCTGGTTCAGCAGCCCATGACAAAAATGATACAACATCTTTTCCCATCTGCACAATGAAGAAGCAACACAACATGATTTCCAGATTTAAAAGGATATCATGGATAATTATGCAACTCAAAGGCTAAGGAAGTCACCTGTGCCTCTGTCGCAGGGGTACCATCTTCATATTCGACAGCACCGTCATTAAGCATTTTAGGCATAGCAATAGCTCCACCAGGGAAATAAGGATTATAGTGTAGCCCTTCTCGAATCTATGTAGTTATTAAAAATGTCAGGACACAATTCACCACGGCAGAATGGAAACATCAATGATCTATATTCAGTTGTAACCTAAATACTGTAGATCGCACCAGAATGGGAGCAATGAAGCCAGCGTGAAAAAAAAAAATTATTTAAAGGACTACATTATATGAACTCATGAATGAAGGCTTGTGTACCTATGTCAGTCACCCCCGACTCAGACAACCTTATGACATATGGATCCTTTCATCTTATGCATATAAGAATCCACATTTTAACATACTTGGAGACATACCCAACCCTGACTTTACATTCAATAAAGAACTTCTTACCACACCTATTCAAGAGCTTCTATGAGCGAGAGAAGGAGCAGGTGCACGACAGCATCAGACAACGCTAAAAATTTTGTTACTCGTGCTACTCCCATTTAGAATGATGTCAGGATCAAAATAGGTGTAATCAATTTAAAATTGTACCCTACATCAATGTAACAAAATTTATAAAACCCCTATTTGGTTTAGCTAAAAAAGATAAAAATTAAAGTCAAAGCCATTAATTAATTTTATCTGCACATTTCATGGAACTCACAACTTTTATCATCTTTTGAACCACACATTTCATCAAATTTTATCAAAATCTCCTAAAAATCTGATTTTTAGCTAAACCAAACAAGGGCAAAATATTTCACTACTATTTGCTCTTTCATTTGTTTTTCCAAACAGACAGTTTAGAAGCAGAAATTACCATCACGCCAGCAGGAGGATCACGGTACCCAGTTAGAAGAGCAAACACGTAATTCTGACCATTATGGCGGGCCTGAGAGGAAAAATAATTAGCAACAGAGGTATAAAGGTTTCTCAAAATTTCATTGAATCTAGAAAGAGCAACAGAACACCTTAGTGATAAGACTTAGATCAGGGGGATAGGCCCCTCCATTGGCAAACCTTGCAGCTTGTTCATTAGGATAAGGCTCGGGAAAACGATCACTCAGTTTCCCAGGGCGAGTGAACATCTCACCCTCATCATTTGGACCATCAACCACTTCAATCTCTGCTGCCATAGCTTTAGTTTCTTCCTCAGTGTAAGCCACACCAACTAGGTCGCGATAAGAAATAAGAGACATTGAGTGGCATGATGCACAAACTTGCTGGTAAACCTGGTGACCCCGACGAATCCTGCACACACAAACAGTGATTATGTTTCCAAATTCAATCAGGTAGATTAGACCTTGTGTAACAGTTCCCCAAACAGTTGAAGAATACTAGTGCACAAATCATTTGCTTACGAAGCATGATCATATGAACTGAGAATCCCTTCGTGGGGCCATGGATAGTTGGGACACTCTAACCCATGCTCGGCCTCATCAGAATAAGCTACTGTTGCACAACTCAGGAGACCCGAAGCTCCAGCACCAAGAAGTGCAAATATTTTTAAGGACTTCATGCCCGTAGACCCACTACTTCCATCTTGACCATGCTTTGAAAGAAGTGCTGGCAAGAGTGGAGCTGCCTGGAAATCATACATACACGTCAGTAAAAGAAGTGGGACTTGCACTAGATAATTTCTGTAAGAGATCACACTTCATGCGAAAGAAAACAATGTCGTAAGAAATTCAGACAATAAAGTTACAAGCAAAGTAGGGCACAGAATTGAGCACTGGAAGACTACTAAATGGTTCTGAATCACGTGTCACAAAATGTGCAAGCTTTGTCATCCAAGTGAAAATGTGAAGTTTCCCCATTATAGTAATTGTTGTAAGTCAATTGTGCTCAATTAATGAAGAGGGTTAGAATTTCCTTAAACCTGTAAATTCTGCATGATATTGCATTAAATGGCCAAGAAATTAATTCATATGGAGTGAACAGATCTATTAACACGAGTTAAAATCAATCAATGGGATGTCAAACATTAGAATTATGAGAAATAAGTTAAGCCTCCAGCCATTATAGCATGTAAGCAAAGTGCCTTGTATAACAATAACAAAGAAATTTGAAAGATGAAGTTTTAGTTCTTGAATCATATACAGGATCATTTATTGCACCATTTGACCCTAAATCAAATGGGGGATCCACCTTTATGTAGAAAAGAACTCCCAATTTCCAAAGGACCTCTCTGGAAGAATGATGATGACTTTAGCAGTAACCAGTAAGATATCCAAATATGATAGTCTATGTGTAAATTGATAACATAAACCATAAACATCTATATAAGAGTCCAAACATTCAAGTATTTCGGTAACCTTTTCAATTATTAATATGTCAGATTTTGAATAGTGCTACACCATTTCTCTTTCATTAAATTAGCTCATTAGAATATGTAATCACCGCTATGAAAAATAATCCATTCAAATAGTAAGTGCCATATATTATTAGTAAATTTTAATTTGGATAATCTTCAAACTGAAAACTAGTGATACAAGGCTTGAGCAACATTGGTGTATCTAACACGTGCATTGTGATCATTTAGCCTATCAATTAGGCATCTTATTGAAAAAGTAATTAGTGGCATCTTTGCAGGAGCGACCATTCTGTTTCTGTCATGGAAGATTCTTTAAAAACGAACAAGGACAGTTGTGCTTTGGCTCTTTATACTTTATAATTGATATACTTTTGCACTTTCAATAAAAAAATTGTAATTTCACAATCTTAAAAAGAAAAAAATATAAACAAAGTAATGCATGTTACATCTTTGTCCTCCTGCGTCTTGCTGTAATGACCACGGACTTTCCCCAACAAGCTTTTTCGCTCAGGGGCTATTCCGTGCACCATCTATTTAAAGTTGGGCCACAGCGTGGATTTCTTTTGCATCCCCATCCCCATCCCCATCCCTTTCACTTGAGGAAACTAGGGTGTTCAACTGTTTGTCTTTCCTTTTTGCTGTATTTTATTAGAAGTCTTGGCTTCCTGGGCCATTTTACTAAAAGCATGTTTGAGAAGTGTTATAAACCGTTTTAAGTTATAAATACATAGAAATGACTGATGGATAAGTAGGTACTACTCGTGATCCCTTGAAATGTATGGATAAAAAGTGACTTTGATTGTTTATATACAATTTACAAACATGAGCCAAACATAGACTAAATTATCTCTAAACTTTTAATATGAATTTATTCAAGTTTGACAGAATTTTAAAATGTGATTGAGTCAGTGTTAATGATATAAGACGATACAAATCTATGCATCTATGGGAAAAGGAATTTTGAGAAGAAGCATTCAACAAATAAATAAGTGCTTAATTACACAGTTTTAAGAAGAACATTGATTTAACTTTAAAAGTTGTACAGAAACAAATTTCATTCAAATAAAATCAGTAGAGAACATCTGCCATAAAACCAAACTAAAAATTCAATAATTGTCATATTAATATTGTCATCATCAAAGGTTAGAATTAATTCTAGATTAGCTTTTAATTGCCCACTGACAATTTTATTTTTACGAACTAGTCTAAACAAATACTCTCTACTTTGAAACAAAGACTTCAACCTGAATATAACATCTTCGATCAATTTTCAACTTTAATATTGAAGGGATTTCTTTATATCCAAATACTAGTGATAAGGGAACCAACTTTAACCTACATGATAATAAAAGAGATAAAAGAACAAAGGAATATTGGCAGAGATCGAAGAAAACACTAAAGATTTAGTGCTCAAGATTTAAATTCCAGCAAACCAGAATTTTTGGTTGTTATTTTTTTTATGGAACAACAAAGCCTAATTAGAGACTTTTTAATCCTTAAAAGACTCCAAAACCTATACAAAACAAGAAAGCTTAAATCACTAGGGAAGTCTAAAAACTACTGTAACTAGGAAAGTAATCATAATTATTGTTCGAAACCTGAAAGAAACAAATAACTTAAGAGTCCACATAAAATCTAATCCCTAACCAACTAAAACTCAAGTCTAATAAGAACGGATATACTATTCCAAGAAGGATTTGAAAATATTAAACTCTTGCTCCTACATCAATGACTCTGGATTGAAGAGAACCTGACTTCAATGAGTAGATGCATAGCTTAGCTCTCCCTCAGGTGTCCAAGTGTTCTCCATACAATGTTTACACAATAATGTCCATGCTAGGAAGAACCCAAGGAGAAGTGCTAGCAATGAAATTCAAACCTATATTTTGATATGACCTTATGCGTATTAACAAATTCTAACGGTTCTCTACCTCACAATATATTGTGACGTTTAATACGATAAAATTGTTGTTCCACCAAAGCTAAAGTCGCTTATCAACCAAAATGCCCATCTAAACCACCGCCATATAGCTCATTTATAATGCTCTCCATTTTAGAACCTCGAGCATGCACAGTCAATTACCTTGGAACATATAATCATCATGCATAACAAAAGAAAATCATTTTTCTCAATACTTTTAGTAAATCTTCGACTACCTCACTAAGTAAGGATATCCTCTTTTTGCTGATTTTTAACACTCTTTGAGCATTCATCCACTTTGTTACTCTTCCCAACTTGATGCTTGAAATAAAATAATTCCAGTTAACATGCTTTGGATTGAGCTTCTTTACCATTAAAATCCAAATACAACATACAATGTTGCCAATGGTGAATATCATGAGCATAGAATTCTAGATCATACGTTGAGTACTCACACTTGGCATCCGACAACTTCTCAGTAAAAGAAAGACACTTGTTTTCGAAATTCTCCTATAGCCACAAAGACAGATCCTACTCCACGGCAGAGTTTGTCAAAAAAATTGGCATCACTAGAATCAGCACTTGTGTCAGGCTGTCTTGATTTGTGCAAAGTCCCTTGGACATAGCGCATGTCTGGCAAAGCTTAAAATTTCTTACAAATATATCTATTTTGATCCACACATTTCATAATATTCCTAACTTTTACCTATATTTTAACCACACATTCCTTGAGACCCACTTCTTATAGCACTTAAAAACTTAGCAAAGTAAGCACTTAATCAGTTAATTGCATGTTGGATATCCCTCATTGGTGGGCAGAACATTCATCAAACTTCATCTTGGTAAACATTACTGTATATCAAATTTAAAAATTTTAAAAAAAATCCCCGACGGATCCCAATATCAACGTCCTTTCAAATCCAAAAAGGATGAAGTTTCAACCATGGTTAATGCTCTTTAGAATTTCCATATCTCCGTTGCAGCTATCACACTACACACCATTAATCTACAATTGATAACTATTAACTAAGCACCTCCAGTTTTCCATTTCCTCAGGCTACCAATAAGAGCCGTCAAATGAACCACCAGATTATTGCTTACTAGATTCCCAGGCAAAAAGTGGACAGTAAAACTAATAATCAATTCTATCACTCTGCCAATCACTTCGTTGCGGTCACATTTCAGATCAAGTATTATAATAATTAATAACAGATGCAGCTATTCTTTCTGAATTTAATAAAATATGAAGAAATTGCATCTTTTACAACAAAAAATTATATAACATAAGCATGATACCTTAAAATCGGAGGCTGTACGATTCACAACACTTTGGCGAATGATTTGGTCAATAAATCTGCTGACTTTTCCAAATCCTGATTTATAAAAGAAGAGAGATGAAAACAAACAATGTCAATGTCTATAAGTCATTCATTTTGTTGATTAAATTAAATAATAATGATTAAAAATTTTACTAAAAAACTCAAAAATCAATCGTAATTAATGAAAAAACATAAACCAAATTAAAGATCAAAGAAAGAGTACGAAATCTTACTCATCTTTTCAATTCAGAGAAAAGGAGTGTGGTAGCAGAGCGAAAGAGATGATTGAAGTGCGCGTTTCTGTGTGGGACAGAGAGAGGGCGTGGAGCTAGAAGAATCGAGCAAATGAGCGGTCCAGAATTGACATTAAACCGGTCCGCTGAGGGTACAAGACTTCAGGTAATAAAGTAATAAACCAGTCAATTTCATCAATAGTCACTAAAGTTTGTATAAAATTTCAAGTTAGTCATTCAAATTTTTTTCTAACCTATTAGTCAATAGCTTATGAAGGTTTCACCATTAATCACTTCATTTGAAAAAATTAAGAACAATGAGAAGGTCTACAAACCCGAAGATCCAAGGCACGACATAGTCATCTTTGACCATCCATTAAGTCAATTGTTTAGAATTTGTGGGAGCTGAAAAGGGAGTTCGATCCTCCCGTAACAAATGAGTTAAAAACCTTTTTAGTATAGGGAATTTGATCATCCTATATTAAAGAAGGGTGTCTACCCTTTTTAAGAAAAAGTAAGTTGACCAATGATTAAATAAAAAAAGTAGAACTTATTGTTATTTTACGAAGAGATGTAAATAAAAATACAATTTCCTATTTATAGGGGAGGATTAAGGGTCTTTAAGCAAATGTTATTTTTGAGACTGTTACAGTAATCTCACAATATAAATTTGGTTTCCACCATCTCCAAGATCTAAACCAAACACATGCCCGACGACCAAATGTGACTCTTAAAAAAGATCATCACCACCATCGTGACTAGATCACCACAATTTGCCGATCAAAACTTGTATTTCATAGGAGAGTAGTTTGAAGACAGCAAATTTGGCCAATTGCTTAATGTCTGTGTAATGCACCATAATAAAATTGATTCGCTAGAGTCCACTCCCTCACGTGAATGTTTTTAATAAAAAAAAGTAGCTTGCATAATTTTCTCAATAAATTAAAATGTTCGAAACAAAATAAATGATATAATATGTTTCAAAGTTTAATTTTTCTAGTTCCAAAATCTCATATTACTTCTCTAAATCAAGAGGAATTTAAACCAAGTCATGTTTCTAACTTTTCTTCTCATAAATCAGGTCATAATTTTAATTTTTCGTAAAGCATATATTTATTATAAAAAAAATTAATTTAAATTAGCATTTCCCAATGATCAGGTGCAAAATGAATCACTCACAATTAAAGACTAGTGAGGAAGACGTGCGTTGCACGTTAGTAATTATTGTCTACAAAATAAAAATGATTATATTTTAGAATATTTGATGGTTTAGATTTTTCTAAAAGGAGAATGAAATTTAGTTGTGCAGTTTTGTACAACGAAAACTAACACAATAACAATATCGATTTAATACAAGAAAAATTGTACAAATTTTTCAATTTGTGATTTCAATTTTTCAATGAATACAAGCAAAATTGTACAAATTAGGGAAAAATAACAAGCAAGAAGATAGCAAGAGAATGGATACTCATCTTGAAGGTGCTCATTCATTATTGGAAATAAAATTATAATAATGATA
>CAIGRF010330198.1:0-15966 GCA_903798235.1 Fraxinus ornus | reverse complement strand
GGTGGAGGTGGAGGCGACGGTCGGTGGAGAGGGTGGAAAGAAATGGTGAAGAGAGAGAGAGAGAGAGTTGAGAAATGGATTAGGGTTTGGATAGATTTAGAGTTTGATATTTAAAATTAAATACCTACTTTTGAATAATTAAATTTTCAAACGAATTTTTGAATTGGTGTAAATTATACACCTGATTTTTTATAATTTCCGTTACAATCAACGTGGCCTGAAAGTAATCGCTGTGCGCACCACGCACCCTTTCTTCATCTTCTTCTCCCTAGGCCCACCACTTACCCCACAAACGAAACCCTCGGAACGAGCATATCCTCTCTCTCTCTAAAACACTGAAAAGATCAATTGCGTTAAACCTTGACCAGTTCTGTTTTTCTTTTTATTTTTTGGTTTCGATTAATTGGAATTTCTAATTTTTACTGTTATTTCAAGAACTATTATCTTCTCTTTTAGAAATAAAATAGTCAATCATTGGAATTTTTTTTTCCCTGAATCTCGATTGGTGAGCAGTGAGCTCAGTTCTGCTATTGGTTGAAGAATCAGTTTTCTTGTAGCAGAGAAATCGTGGTTTTTGTACATATATTGAAGTTAAAAATCAATCTTTTTGGGTTTCCTTTCCGATCTAGTGATTTGAAGCTTCTGGGCACTTTGAGTTGCGATTTTATAGAAATATATTGACTGGGGATTAGAGTGAAATTTAAGGGTTTTTGATAGTGGTAGTTCGCACGAATGATGTCCGTGGAGAGACCATTTGAAGCATGGGAGGAGGTGCAGCGGCATGGCCAAGACTTAGCCGATAGGCTTGCGCAGGGCTTTACAGGTTTAATTCAGTCTCATATTAGTCCACCGGCTTTCCAGTGGCCCAACCCTCCAACGCCAAACCTATTTGAAGTCGAGTTTGCAGCTCAAAATTTCATGAAAAATGACTTTGGGCTGGTGGTAGATAATTCTGGGATTACTGGTGTGTCGGCTATTTTTGATATTGGGAACAGAATAGGACAAGCTGGGGCTGATTTTGGGGCGTGTTTGAATGGTGTGGTTCAGCAGTTTTTTAGGCGGCTGCCTGTGCCGTTCTGGCATGATGAGAACACGGGGTTGTCATTGCAAACAGAGAGTAATAATCAGAGGGTTGATTTGAGTATTAATCATCTGCAAGAGGATCTGGGATCCTTGGCGAAAGGGTTTAGGGATTATGGATTCACTGAAAATGATAACGTCCCGGAAGGGGTGACTGAGGAGGAGAATTTTGGTGTTAACTTGAAGGCATTGAAAAAGTTTGGTCGATCACAGGTAATTTTTTGAGGCTGTGATTTATTTTATGCATATACTGATGATTGATTGCATCATGCATAAACCCAAACAAAAGGTTGTTTCTATATAACAGTGGTGTCAATGTAATCTATTCCTGATTTTCGAGAGAGTATGAATAAAGAAAATACAGATTTCTGCAATGTTAACGGCTCAAGTTCGGTGAATTGTTATTTCAATTTTGCTACATGTACACTAAGTTTGACACGTTGGATGACTTTCTTTGATGTGCCAGCACTTTTGGCCATTCATTTTAACAACACTTCTCTCTTATGAGTTTTGCTTTTAAAACAAGTATGCCTGCTATAATTTATCTTGTTATGAAGTTAACCTTTCTTTTCTTTTTTCTAAGTTCTTTCTTTCACGGCTTTGATAATTGAGTTCCCCCATTGCAGGGTATAATCAATTTCTCATCAACCTATGACAGTAGAACAAGGAATGTGGAAAGTTCTTTGGTTGCTAGGGGAGATTTATGGAGAGTAGAGGCCTCACAAGGAAGTTCAACATCAGGAAATGAGAATTCATCCATGTTCCTTATCCAGCTTGGACCAATACTTTTTGTTCGTGATTCAACACTTCTTTTGCCTGTTCATTTGTCAAAGCAGCACCTGCTTTGGTACGGCTATGATAGGAAGGTATGACAAACTTACAGCTCAGTGCAAAAGTGATCAATCCTAAGTTGTGATTTAAAATATTGGAAAGGCTTTGTGTGCAATCTGAAGAGAACTTTTACAATTATGATTGTTTGATATGCGAATTAAGCCCATGATGCTCTATACACTTTAATTTTAATTTTTTTAATATAAATGTTTAAAGATGAACGTCTGCTATTGTGTTGTATTAGAAACTTCTTTCGAATATATATTCATTTTGATATTTGAAATATGTTATCCATAAATTTGGAGTGTGGAATCTGATTACGTGGGATTCTTCTTACATAATATATTCTAAAAAACACCAGGACAACCGACTATTTGTACCGATTTCTATTTCATTGGTCCAAAAGTCTGCAGAAACCTTAGGGCAGACTAGGAGGTGTCATGTTCAAGTTCAAATGGAAAATGGATATGGCACTCCTTAGACAAACATTGATATACATAGAGAATTGGAGATTACTACGGTTTAAAAATAGTGTTAATGGACTAGTAAGAGGTAAATATGGTTTCTTCAAACTTCAAATTCAAAGGTGTCACTCGTTGTTGTCCATGAGGTTTGATTGTAATACGATGGCTGGGAATGATCCTCAGGATATGTACTCGATTGATGCGCATGAATATACTTAGGTAGTATCTCTAATGCATGTGGATTCGTAGATGTCCTGATAATGTATATTTGATTGGATGATTGTGAATAATTCAACTCCTATTTATAGAAGTCTTTACTTCTCTGATATTATCCCTAGTTAAGTGAGTGGGTAGGCATTGACATTTCTCAATATAGGAAAAAGGATGAAATATTTTGAAAAGATTATGCATGCTGGAGCGGTTTTTCTTTGGAGGTTCGGACCACATCCAGAAATAAGGATCACAGATCTGATGAAAAGTATATTTTTAAAAGAACAAGAACTATTTTGTTGGATTGTGTTGGAAGAGAGAAGTCTAATACTTGAATATCAGAAATGAAGAAAGAAGAGAAAAAGAGTAGAAGGAACTTCACACTCGCAAGTGTAAGGCAAATTAACATAGCTGATAACACCAATCTTAAATTCTGTTTGACTCTGTCCTTGAAATGAAATAAACATAATATTAGTATTGCATAATTAATTGTAGGCTGCTGTGTTTCTAATCCTATGAAGGACACATGACGAGATATTCTGTGAGAATAAGTAATTAATCAGCTCTCTTGGCTAACACTACTCGGGGTAATAAAAGTTGGGACAGTTTTTAAGACCGTATGGGCTATGGGTTGTACCGGCATATTAGTGATAACTGTAAGGGTGCGTTTGATTGCAAGCATGGAATTTGCATGGAAAGAAAATATTTTCTACGCAATTGAATTGCCTAGAATTTATTTACATGGNTTATCATTTATTTACTAATGTGAACAGAATGGAATGCATTCCCTTAGGCCAGCTGTGTGGTCAAAGCATAGATGGTGGCTGTTAATGTCTATGATCTGCCTCAATCCACTGGCCTGTGTAAGTCCGAGTCCATCATTTACATGATCTGTGTGATGTTCTATGTGATGTGAAATAGAACTTCAAAATTGTTTGGGTGGTCTTACTACTGCTTGATAAATCTTGTATTACTTTTACACATTTCTGAGTGAACCTTGCGGAAAATCTGTACTTGCTGTCTTTGAAAATATATTAGCACATAACTGCAAAATTTATACAATACTGTAGTCATGTAATTAACTTCTTTTATGTAACTCCTTGTCCGTCAACAACAGAAATTGAAGCCATAATAGAGAGATGGAGCTTGAGAGGGGCAATGGTATTTCCCTATGAGGGAACTGTTTATATGCTGTCAATGTTAATGGGAAAATAAACAATTAAAGCTATTTGGAAATGTTTATAACAGTTTTGTTTATAAAGAAATGAGTGGTGGTTAAGTGGGTGGTACTTTTGAGTCCCATGGAATGTGGATAAAAATTGGTTTTATCGTTTTTTGATCGTTTATATACACTTGCCAAGCATGTGCTCAAAGGAAAAGGAGATATGCAGCTTTGACTTTTCTGTCATGTATGTGCCTTCTTCTTTGTATACAAATAAAATGAGAAGAGTCCACAAATGACTGTGCTGTTTGATGATTAGAAAATATCTGAATGCTGCGTATTTTCAGAATTCTTAATATTTGTTACGGTAGTCCTTTTGCTTATTTCTTTATGATAAATGATTTTAGACGCACTACCCAGTATACCATATTGCTGCTATCTAAATTTTCAATATTCTCTTGGCTAGCCTCATTTTCAATCTGCGCATATAAGTTGGACTGGCTTCTGAAACATTTTCCCTTTCCTATATATGCAGTCTTTCATGGATTTGCAGTTTCCAAATGGTCAGGTCACCTATGTATCCGGTGAGGGCCTGTCCACCAGTGCATTTCTACCCCTTTACGGGGGGCTGCTTCAAGCGCAGGGTCAATATCCAGGAGAGATGAAATTCAGCTTCTCGTGCAAGGTTGAGCTGTAGAGATTGAAAAACCTCGTGGAAATAATCTTACTTTAAACTTCTTTTCTCTGGCTAGGGGATATCAGATAGCTAATGTTCTTTAGTGGGTATCTTGTGCATTGTATACAGAATAAGTGGGGCACGAGCATAACACCAACATTGCAGTGGCCCGATAAATCTTTTGCTTTGGGCCTGGAGCAGGCTTTAGCTTGGAAGCGAACTGGTCTTATGGAAAGGCCAACCATACAGTTCAGGTGATACTATTTATTTCTTTATTTGAGACTTGCAGCGCAAGTATTGCATGCAATTCTATTTTAATATTTAAATAGTTTTGTTATAACTTGGAACCGCAGGAGATAGTTGCCCGTTGTACAACTCACAACATCACTTCTTTCATACATTCTATGTGATTGCTCTTTGTTTTTAAAATTGTGGAGCTGGGGTTGGTTAGGCCTGACAATAGAAGCAGCATATCTCCGCTCCTCAAGTTAATGACATTTATTTGCTCTCAAACCTTTAATGTGTGGTATGGGAATGATATGCGGCATACACACAGATAATATCTTTTTGATGCAACATGGAACGTGTATTCAAGGTGTGGAAGAAATTAAATTAATTAGAATCTTAAAAGTATTTTCATCATTAATTGATATTGCCTTTAATAGTGATTTTAAGACGTGTGATTTTGTTTCCTTGTAAAGGAAACCTTAGTTTCCTTGTTAATCTTAGATTGAATGCTATATAAAGGGGATCTTTGATTGTAATAGACATACATTATTATTGAATAAATTTGCAATCTTCCTCCTGTCAGTTTGTGCCCTACATTTGGTGGCAGCAACCCTGGGACACGGGTGGAATTTACCCATTCCATAAAGGAGGAGTTGAGTCTTATCTGCGGCTGTTCTCTTGTGACACATCCTTCTGCATTTGCATCAGTATCTGTAAGTTATTTGTGTTCCCTTTAAAGGCTGTGATTTATACTGTAATATGCTTTCATTGCTTGCTAATATGAATGAAACTTGGCAAAATATTTGGATCTATCACTTTGAACAAGATACTTGAACTTTGAGTGGGATGTATAATTGTTAGAAAATTATAAATTCTATATAATAAACTTGTTTTCTATTACAAAGTAGAAGACCCTATTTGTAGGGCTATAAATAACTTTAAAAGGAAAGATTGTGATAATCACATAATCAACTATATTAAGGAAAAATAATCTCACACAACTGGGAAAATATTATAGAGATTATTCTTGACAATCTTTCCATATCTTCAACAATAATTTACTTGAAGCAATGTCTGGCTGGGGTTTCTTGTGGATTCTGGATGTATCCCTTTCCCTTCATGTATGGGCACCAAGGCTAGACATGCATATATACAAGGCTTGCGGACTTTACAGACTTGTTCGTCTCAGACTTCTTCGACATACTTTACACATCAGTGTATACATCATAAAACTGTTTTACCGAAACCTTGATGAAAATTTTATGGGCCATCAGAAAGTAGAAACTGAAATTCTGGTCCACAAAGTGAACCAAAAAGGCCTTTTCATCTTCTTCATGGTACACCGTGTGTTCTTTGTATATTTACCCTCCATTGGCAAATTTAGAAATTATTTATAAATGGTCGAACTTCATTTTCAGCCACACATTCCAATTGATTCACAGTACTACCCACTTATCCTCCACTCATTTATATCTAGTTATAAATTAACCATTTAGAAATTATTTATAAATGGTCGAACTTCATTTTCAGCCACACATTCCTATTGATTCACAAGTACTACCCACTTATCCTCCACTTATTTATATCTATTTATAAATTAACCATTTATAAATTCTTCCCAAGTGGAGGCTTAGGTTATCTTGTTTATGGATATCTGTGTCGGATCCATCCACCCTGCAGTTGGTAACTTTTGATGGACTCTTACGATGATTTAATTTTTTTCATAACGACAAGTATATATGTCTTATTTCCTGACAATCTTGAACCACTGATAGTACTCTACTCCAATTGGAACCTGATCTCTATGATTCTACATAAGCATTAAAAACTGTATCCAGATATTCATTCTAATACTATTCCAGAAAAAATTGCAATAAATAGCAGAATCATGGATAGGAAATTACACTTATGGTCTACAGATTTTTATTGTAGAAATTATCAGGTGAAGTCGTGCGTAAATGCTAATGTATTCTGCTTGAGATTCGTTTTTAGTTTGGGAAGGGACAAGTGCATGTATGATTACAAATGAAGTGATTATAAACTGCGAGTCCTATGGTATGTGTGGATAATAGGCAGGTAGTAGTTGTGAGTCATGAAATATGCAGGTAAAAAGTATGTTTGACCCAAAATATTATAAAATAATCAGTGACCATACGTGCACTAAGTTTCTGAAAGAAACACAAACTAGTAGCATGTGAAGATTCTTGCTGACCGTTGACATCGAAATGGTTAACTTAAGCTTTATCCCTGATTTTGTTTTGGTTAGGTATATTTATCTGACTAAGTGCCTATTAAGTTTTAGCTAATTTACATCACCTTTCGTTCAATTGCAATGATGCCTACTGAAATGAGGCTAATTTATATCTACCCTTCACCCCTTTTTGCTGAAACCTCGGTGTCACATTTACGCAACTGTTGTGGCATTTGTCAATGTTTGTCCTCTATTTTCCGTTCATAAATGATTATATATGATTTTTCTTAATTTTTTTTATTGTATTCCCGAATGTAGATTGGCAGGTCGAAGTGGAATGGAAATGTTGGGAGCACCGGGGTAGTTTTCAAAGTCGAAACTCCTCTTGGCAACTATGGCAGGCCTTCTTTCTCTGCTCAGTTGAATAGTGGCATCGAGTTTTAACCTTTTTGTCCACACTCTGCAGACAGACACTTGTACATAACTTTCGGTGTCTTCAATCACACTAGAAGCAAATGCTCGTAATCTTCGAGGAAGCATCTACATCAAGAATTCAAGTCACGCAATACCGTGTCTTGTAAGGCATATATAGACGGGTTCTTGCAGTACCTTATTTACGGAAATTACGACAATGAACTTGAAATCGGATAATGGATTCTTCTATTTATTATCAAAATCAATTGCCAAGAAATATGGGCTTGGGACGAATTGTTTTGGATGCTTGTGAGAGAATCTCTACAATTAGACAAATACAAATATACCATCCAAATAAAACTATTGATTCTATCATTCGAGTTTGATCTTCGAAAAAACTAAAAAATTCCATAAGAGGTTGGGAGAATTTCTTTAGAATCTGGTAATATGGTTCCTTATTTGTTGTTTTTATGTTAGATAAGTCGACTTGCAAATGTTATGTCGAAAGCCTTTTACATTGACACTTTGCCCTTGTTTGATTCGGTTAAAAATCAGATTTTTAATAGAGATCCATCGAAGTGATCTTGATTTACCAGTGTCACACGTCTACTGATCTACACTATCTTCAACTCTATAGTATGGGGGGCATTCTTTTTGATAAAAGTGTGGTTGAAAAGATGGTTAAAATTAATAGATGACTTTGATTTAGATTTTTATTTTAGTTAAACCAAACATGAGCTTAATGTAGTACTTCAAATATGATCAATAATTTTTGTTACTTTATAAAGTCTTGTAATCTGAGTCGATTGTAAGTTTCAGGAATTGATATTATTTTAGGAAAAATCAAATACTGGTAGAAAAGTCTTTGGTGAGTCACTACTCAAAGCTTTGCTCGACCATGATAGCAATATGAGCAATGCAGAGCAAATCAGTTTAGTTTGATTCTTGGAATCAAACCTATTTAAAATTTAAGCAAAATCGAACTGACTCATGTACATTTTTAATAAATGGATGATGAGGCTCATTGAATTTAAGAATTTAGACGAGATGGATGAACAGTTAACTAGTAGAAGAAGCATCTGGTGGTGAAAATTTCTGATATTTTAGTCGTCGAGACAATGTTATNTTTCCGTTCATAAATGATTATATATGATTTTTCTTAATTTTTTTTATTGTATTCCCGAATGTAGATTGGCAGGTCGAAGTGGAATGGAAATGTTGGGAGCACCGGGGTAGTTTTCAAAGTCGAAACTCCTCTTGGCAACTATGGCAGGCCTTCTTTCTCTGCTCAGTTGAATAGTGGCATCGAGTTTTAACCTTTTTGTCCACACTCTGCAGACAGACACTTGTACATAACTTTCGGTGTCTTCAATCACACTAGAAGCAAATGCTCGTAATCTTCGAGGAAGCATCTACATCAAGAATTCAAGTCACGCAATACCGTGTCTTGTAAGGCATATATAGACGGGTTCTTGCAGTACCTTATTTACGGAAATTACGACAATGAACTTGAAATCGGATAATGGATTCTTCTATTTATTATCAAAATCAATTGCCAAGAAATATGGGCTTGGGACGAATTGTTTTGGATGCTTGTGAGAGAATCTCTACAATTAGACAAATACAAATATACCATCCAAATAAAACTATTGATTCTATCATTCGAGTTTGATCTTCGAAAAAACTAAAAAAATTCCATAAGAGGTTGGGAGAATTTCTTTAGAATCTGGTAATATGGTTCCTTATTTGTTGTTTTTATGTTAGATAAGTCGACTTGTAAATGTTATGTCGAAAGCCTTTTACATTGACACTTTGCCCTTGTTTGATTCGGTTAAAAATCAGATTTTTAGTAGAAATAAATCGAAGTGATCTTGATTTACCAGTGTCACACGTCTACTGATCTACACTATCTTCAACTCTATAGTATGGGGGGCATTCTTTTTGATAAAAGTGTGGTTGAAAAGTTTATATAAGTTGTGGGTTTATAGATTTCATAAAATATGGTTAAAATTAATAGATGACTTTGATTTAGATTTTTATTTTAGTTAAACCAAACATGAGCTTAATGTAGTACTTCAAATATGATCAATAATTTTTGTTACTTTATAAAGTGTTGTAATCTGAGTCGCATGTAAGTTTCAGGAATTGATATGATTTTAGGAAAAATCAAATACTGGTCGAAAAGTCTTTGGTGAGTCACTAGTCAAAGCTTTCTCGACCATGATAGCAATATGAGCAATGCAGAGCAAATCAGTTTAGTTTGATACGAAGCGAGGTGTTAAGCTTGGCTCTCAAATCTCATTCAGTGTACTCTTAGTGTAAAACAAGAACGTCAAGATTTAGTCTCGAGCAGCCTATTTTGAATGTGGTTAGATATTTATTCAATTGGGCAAAGAAGTCTAATTGTCATAAGAGTTGATACCTTTGAAGTTCTTGAATAAAGGAGAAAATATAGCTATAAGTAGGCCATTGCTAGGGGTGTAACGGCAGCTCACTTTTATACAGATTAGCAGCTTAGCTTCGCTATTGCTCCTATGTTGTGGTCGACCTAAAAAGTCGTATTCCTGCAATACCATAATGCATCATAGTCGTATTCTTGTCGTACCAGACATTAAAGTTTTGTTTTTGTCCATTCCTAGGACTCGACCTACGCAAGCTACACTCCTCGCCTATAAATAATACTCTTTTGGCCAATTACAATGTACGCAAGCACTTGAAAAAAAAAAGGGAAAATAGAAATTTGAAGTACTGCAGAGCAGCAATTTGAAAATGGAAGATTCAGCTGAGGCCTATAATACAGTAGAAACAAGGAAAAAAAAGTCCAGAAGACGAATTCTGTAATTTGACAATGCTCCAAGGGGTGTTTATATTCTATATCTGGGGGAAACACCAAAATAAGTAAAATTCAATTTTCATTAGTTTGTTTCTTTGACATGCAAAATTGTCCAAGAACATTTGACTCTTCAACTGTAATTATCATTACATTCTAAGGGATCTTTTTTTTTTTTTTTTAAATGTTGTCTCCATCTTCTATACAGTTGATTGATGAATCACTTGGTCAGGTACAACATTATAAGCTTATACAAAATAAGTATTTGATGAAAATGTTTTGGAGACAAATCATGCAAATCTCTGCATATTCACAAATAAATTGCTTTTGTTCTTGCATGGATATGGTGGAGGTTAAGCAAGAACTGAGTAATTCCTGATAATCAAGTACGAATCGAGTATAAACAAGTGTCAATCTTAGGAAATCTTTTGGGGGAATTTGAGAATTCTAAATCAAACGAACCTCGGCTTGGTCTCCTCCCGCCTGGGCGCGGCTGGAATGTACAAGATAGAAATTATCGAAATTGATATTCGAGTTAAAAGCTAAACATACGTGATCTTAAAATGCCATATAATGTTAAATTTTAACTCTCCATTTGTGGAAGTTGATTCTCTCTTTTTTTGGGTATACTGTTTGACTCAAATCAAACAATTTGATTTGTCATGATCTTACTTGAATACAGGTAGTGAAGGATAAAACTGCATGTGCTCTGATCACAACAAATGAGGTAAAAAAATCTCGCCTTGAGTAAATTCTGATTATACGCCTGCTAGTTTAGAGCTGAGATTTATTTGTTCATGGGATGTAGGGAAAATTCTTCTCAAATGGAATGGACATGAACTACTTGAGGAAATGTGATCGACACCGTGAGTGTGCCCTTCTTCGAGTTCTTAGGAGCATGTTTGGCTAAACTTACTTTTCAGAAAGATTTGTCTTACTTTGGTCTAACTATTGCCAATTAAAAGAACTATTTATTTTAAAACTCACTTATTAGCAGAACATACTTTTTCGCCAAGACGAGTTTCTTCTCTCTGATGTTATAAATCATGTGCTGTGAGTAGGAATATGTGTTGATGTTTCAAAAGCTTATAAGCAAGCTCTTAACCTTTTGTATCCCAACAATAGCTGTAATAAGGTAAAATTTTCATTCATCATTGGCCTTATAAGGAGTTCATATTACTCTTAGCAATTTAAATATCAATGTCCTAGTCGAAATAAAACTTTTAATGTTACTGAATTCGAAGCCACGTTGTGCTGTAGAGGTCATGCTGTTGGAGGAGGTTGTATGTTGGTGTTGGCTCACGACTACAGGCTTATGAGCTCTAGCCATGGTTACATTTTCATGAATGAGGTAACGGAGAATAAACTTATTTAAGTTCTTATTATCATTTCATCACAAATCGAGTGCTTTTGCTTATATTCATCATTGGTACTTTCGATTACTATTTGATCCTCTCGACCTAATTTGCCATTATCTGAACTATGTTTTCTCTGTAGGTCGACTTGGGATTAGCTCTAACACCAGGAAACATGGATTCGCTTCGTTCAAAGTTACCCGGCCCTGTCGACTTTTCAAGGAGCAGTTTTAACAGGGTATTTACTGATAGAGTTCAAAGCATTCATTGATACAAACAACCTTATAAAATTCAATGAAATTTGGAAATTCCTAAATATATTTTACGTAGGAAAAGATATAAAGGTGAAGCAGCAGCTGCAGCTGGAATTGTTCATGCGGTCTCTCCAGCGGACTCAATCCTTTCACGAGAGGGGAAAAATAAAGGTTTTTGGACTTATTTTGCATATTGATAATTTTGTTCCTCATTGTGATTCTTAGTGAATTTTGATTTCAGCCACGGAATACAGCTCAAGAAATTGGAAAAGAGAGGTGTACCGCGCACTTAAAGTAAGTATTTTTCCCCTCTGATTTTGGAAATTTATTTAGAAGTGGAATACGTAATACAAATATATGCTTGAGTTCAACTTATTCTGCTGATGGAAATGAACTGCAGTTCAAGAACTTGAACACAGGGGACCGGGATATGCGAGGATGTAGTTTTGATGCAAAGTCCGAGTTAAAGTTGTCAAAGGAAACCTTAAACTTCTATTCTTGCAAAAAGTGATCCATGATTTGTCATTGATACTTACATAAACGTCAAACATATTTATAAAGTGCTTGTGCTCGAGCTAATTATTCGAGTTTAGATCACAGATTATCCTTCTTGAATATCCTCCATTTTATTTATTTTATTCCATGGAAGTTTTTTCTGTTGAGATTTCTTCTCGGAGCCAAACCTTTGGACCTTCCTCTGGGAAGAATAATAGGCCTGCAGACGAGTAAAATGACTATCAATTCACCCATAAATGATGAAATGCTGATCCGCACGAAAATTATTCGCCTCCAATTCTATATTGCTCTCTTCTTAGGTCCTTCGAGGCTAAGATATTCGAGTGATGCAGTGTAAATTTCAGGTACACCAGAACCAGCTTGAAATTCTGCCGTGTTCAAGAATCACCTTGAAAAAGGCTGTTGGTTCATATCCTTTATAATCCCTCATATCGTTTTTCAGCTTCTGAACTTCTGATTGCAAACCGGTTATGAGTGGAACACTTTTGAGCATGGTTTCTATCAGTTGAATTGGCCGACTTTTAAACCGAAGCATTGCGGAATAGCTTGAACTAGCTAGTACTTTGCTTCTTGCAGACATGCTCTCAACCCTCACCTACACACGGGCAAGAAAAATACAAAAGAATTATCAGCATATATCTTTTTTACGGAAAAAAAAATGCAGAAATAGAACAAGAACTAATGAACCTGGAAGATTCCGAGTTTTCTGTTGTACTCAGACTCGAGCAATGGTAACGAGACAGAATGGTGAAACTTGTGATTATTAGGAATGGGGTGCTGTCCTACGTAGTCTGGAGAGGACATTCTATGTATTGAACCAACGCTGGAAGGCACATTAGGGACTAGAGATGATGCAATGGGCACAAAAGCGACAGGGCTAGGTTTAGTGTAGTCGAAATTCAGGATTTCAGTAGTATGCATCGGTTCTTCTACCAGATTTGTCACTATAAGACTACCTATTACAAACCCTGAGATTAGCAGACCTAATAGCATGAACAAAACAGAGAATGTAAATGAAATGGCCCAACCCAATCTTAATGCCATTTTCAGCACTGATTTTTGCGCGGTAACTGATTAAATATGAAGGCAATCGAGAAAAGCAGGATGCATTGCACACTCCCATCAGCCTTTTCTTCAAATTCTCTCTAATCCATGTAAGAGTTTGAAAGGGAACATCAAGATCATTAGCCAAAAGTTGAATATCAAAATAGGAAAAGGCTGATAGAAACCATGCTCAAAAGTGTTCCACTCATAACCGGTTTGCAATCAGAAGTTCAGAAGCTGAAAAACGATATGAGGGATTATAAAGGATATGAACCAACAGCCTTTTTCAAGGTGATTCTTGAACACGGCAGAATTTCAAGCTGGTTCTGGTGTACCTGAAATTTACACTGCATCACTCGATATAGAATCGGAGCTTCCTGGATTAGTACTGCCAAGGAAGCAATGCTTTCTGCAGGAAAATTCATTACTTTCGGCTCGTTGCTCAATCCACTCGTTCTATCATATGGACTCGAACTTTTGTACTTCCCAGGCACACATTTGCCACCATTTCTTCCAACCTCGGAGTTATTCACTTCACTATCATAACAGGCTTCAAAAGTAGAGCAATCCAATGGTCCAGACGATTTCCGAGCCATTTACAGCTTCTCAGCTCCCAGAAGTAATGAATACTTCATCAAGTTGACAATAAAATTTTCATCTTTGCATTTGAACCCAAGAAAATCACTGGAATTTTTGAACAACCCTTTATTCTTTTCCTCAACGTCAACAATATTTCTGTGAAGAATTGAGTCTTCCACTGATGATATTCCAATGGTTCAGTTCAAGAAATAGTACTAATTTAATTGAAAGAAGAATGACAAGAGAGACTCCTGTGAAAATTGGAATTAATGGCAAGTAGTCCACTTTATAGGAGGTAAATTGTGAATTGTTAATACCTTCATCTTATTGGGATGCTAAAAATGTTAAGTTCATATTAGTAAAACTGTCTTATCTAAATATTTAAGTTGTTAGAGACGAGACATATTTACTTATTTAAATTTAAACTTTAACGTTTCCTCTCACGATCAGTTCAATTTTTCATTAAAAGTCTGATTAGGAGTAGCGGGTTCGTTTTGAGAACCATGGTTATCTTATAATGAAGTTGATTCTATATGTAATTATGAAATCGAACTATAACCAAACCGTACCAAATGGTTCCAGTTTGGTTTAGGTTGATTCCATAACAAAAACTTTAGTAATGGAAATAACAGTACATAATTTTTTGGACCTTGCTAGGGATACATAATTTTTCACATAATAACATCTGGCACATATCCAAACTTTAATTCAAATCTCACACTTTCACATCAACTACCGGATGACTGCCACATCATATTATGTAACCCTTTATGTACATAAATTATGTACAAGAATTATCCTAATTTTTATGCCAAAAGTTAATACTCATGTCTAAAATCAAAACAATAAGCTTCATTAAATACAAACGACAAGTTCCATCTTCATACACAATATTAACTAATAAAAATCATTTATCAAATTCCAAATAAAGGTAAGAACCAATAATGATTCTTTGTTCTAGGTACTAGAATTGGAATCAAATAAAAAATGGACAACTATTGATTCTTGGAATCAAACCTGTTTAAAATTTAAGCAAAATCGAACCGACTCATGTACATTTTTAATAAATGGATGATGACTGATGAGGCTCATTGAATTTAAGAATTTAGACGAGGTGGATGAACAGTTAACTAGTAGAGAAAGCATCTGGTGGTGAAAATTTCTGATATTTTAGTCGTCGAGACAGGGTTATGCTGCAGTTTTCAATATAGTTTTATGAATATATCTGTTTCAAATAATGTTAAAACACCATTGGTCCCAATTCAAAACTTGTACCCAGTTGGCACACAACCCCAGATTTAATGAATTCATTACTTGATTTTCAGTGCAAGAAATAAAATCCTCCTCTGTTTTTTGCTGGTGATTGGTGAATCTGATATACTGAACATGCATATTTTCTGAAAGCAATTTAGCCCATGTTTGATATCCATTAAAACAACTCTTTGTTTCTCAAACTTATTTTCAATCATACATTTACACAATAAAATATTTTGTACGTAAACCCAAAATTTTTCCTACATTTTAACTACTCTCTCCAAAGAATCACTATTCAAAAACTCATTTTTTCCAAAAAAAATTCATTAAAATGAATGTCAAACAGGGGCTTAGTTACACCGAAATTAAATTTTTATTTGGTATAGACATTCTCCTGAATTCTTCGCCATATTGATCACATTTCTGATCCCTATTTGCATTTTAGCAGGATGTTTGGTATGAATGTACCATATTCATTAGTTTTTTGAATGGAACATCGGACGAAGAGTTTTCATACCAAAAAATGTCCCTTCTCTATGTTCTCTATTGGCCGTCTTAATAGAGTATTTCACCGGTATGTTTTTAGTCTTCTCCTCCATTCTTAAAAAAGTGCGACACAAACAAAATACTATCATTACCATCTGGACAATTAAACATCCAACCCATGATTCAACAGCCCAATTGCAAGAGATCACTACTGAGCCATCTCCACGAGCCAAGTGGGGCTTAAATGTAGTCAAATTATTTTCCAAATTAACCTTGAGTAAGCCACGAGTAAGACTCTCCCAAGAAGGATTTCATCAGGAAAAGACCGAGCCAGTCCCTGCCATACCTCAATGTTCGCAAGAGGAAAAAGAGGACATGCCGGCTTAACTCTA
>CAIGRF010330155.1:24165-40034 GCA_903798235.1 Fraxinus ornus | reverse complement strand
GGAGGGGGAGGGGAGTGATTGAAAAATTAGGGTTAGGAGTTTTATATCATCTGAGTTTTAAAAAATAAAGTTTGATCCCTGATTTTTGAATTCTAAACTTTAAATTCCTGGACCCATGTAATTTCCTCAATTGAACAACCCAAGCCTCTTCAAACCCAACCCAAGAACTTAAAATTCTCTAAACCCAGCCCGTGTATGTACCATTGATAGGGATGGAAACAAACCCACGCCCCAAACACGGTCCTTTTTTAAAAAAATTGAACTCACTTCGAATCTTTTTTTTTTAGTTTTAATTTTAATGTTTTTAATCTTAATTTTATTTACAACTCAAAAAATAATATTAAAAAAAATAAATTAAAACGGTACAACAAATGAAAATATATTCTTCTGCCCCATCATTGCCTCGTTCCCAAAAATTCCCGACAGAACTGGGAACGAGGAGGCCACTCCAAATCTTCCTTCATTTTTATTGAATCTGATTAATTAGGTGAAATTTATTTATGTAAGCTGATAAAGGAAAAAAATATTTATGTAAATAGAAATCAAGTTTGAAGATTCTCTTACCCAAGAGCTAGATCCTACAAATATTATTTTACTAATTCATCCCAAACTCAAACTTGAGAATAAATACTTACGTCTTCTCGTCTTCCATCCATATTTTTTTTTTCGAAAATCTAAGATCCTGTTTGATGGGCAACATTTTGCATTGAACTTGGAAAATGTTTTCCATTTCCAAGTTTTGCACCGTTTGACAACCAAATTTTTTTCTCCAACCACGTGCCTACTTTCCGGCTTTTGAAGGAAAAAGATTTCTTATTGTTTTGGTTGGTTTTGATTTTTCAAGTTTTTTTTTTTTTTTTTTTGACAATTGGAAAAAATTCTAGATACAATGATAAGAAAATTTATCACTTTTATTGATAATTTTCATGCAAAACAAAGCCAAACGAATGATATTTGGTATGATCTTTAAAACAAATTCTAGGTAATTCAACTCCCAATAAAATATTTTCTTTCCACTTAAATTCCACATTTACAATCAAACAGACCTAAATGAACCTAAATTTGTACACGAAAAATTGATACATAAGAAGTATGAAAGGACTAGACAAAGTGTCTAATATAAATTGAAATTTATCTACTCTACCAGATTTTGGTTCACAGTTTTTGTACAGATTGTCTCACATGAGGTGGGTCCCGAGGACTCACCTCATTTAAAAAACCCCCCAAAAATGTTAAAATACCCACCCATCCCATCTCACATTGCTGTGTCAGGTCTTTTACCGACCTGGCACAGCAGCTCGGTTGTATAACTTGAGCATGCTACATCTTTATCTGTCTTATCCAATATTTATTTTAAAAAAAAGTGATAGTCGGTGATTACACTACAATTTTTCTTATTGATAGATAATATTTTAAACATTAAACCAAAGATTGTTATGACTATGATTGAGTATAATTTTAGAATTCATTACCAAACGAAACTAAATCTAATAGATTTATATCGAATATTTGATTTTGTACTTTTTTTGAAGTCCGTGAATTGCTCCAATTTAATTGTTTTTATGTTTGTCTTTTGTGTTTGAAGTAAACATCATTTTCGTAATAATCAGTGTACCAACCTTAAATCTAGGTAGAATCACAGATGGGGTCCTCAATCTATTGGAAATATAGCCAGTATGTCCTTAATCTATTTTTAACTGCTGCAGTCCTCAACATTTCATTTTTGTAATACTTAAGTCCCTAGTGGATAACTTTACAGTTTTATGTTTAATTAAAAAGTCATTTTTTTTTGTTAAGAAGACTCGAAAAATGTATTTTCAAGACGTTGACCTTCGCTACACAGTTAAACCTACAGAAATAATTTCTTACCCATGATGAATAAGAGTTATCTTGTCCATTGCTCGTATAACGGCATGCATGTTTTATCCTACCCACCATAGGTAGGGGATTATTTCTAGTTAAACCTTTTGTTTGCTACTCGTAAGTCATAAATATATCCGTGTAATAGATGAGTTGATAATACTTGTGATCCATTAGAATGTGCGAATAAAAAAACTTAATTGTTTACAAACATGAGCCAAACACATGCTTAGTAATGAAGTTTTATGGTTTTTGATCAACGCTTATTACTTTTCTACATTTTGAATCTCAAAAATGAAATTATAAGTTGTCTTTTTGAATGTGTTGTTATGTCATTTATTTATTTTTTTGAGCCAAAATAGCCTTTTTGACAAAATTTGTCTATTAAATTGACAATCATTATAATGATTTTTCTTTTTTTTGGAGAAAATAAGTTTTAGAATAATAATTTTTTTGAGATCGTGTAGTTAAAAAGTATAATTTTTTTAGATTTACGTAAAAAAATATTTTTATTGTGAGAATATATAGTAAAAAAATGAGTGAAAAAAAGTTTTGTTTTAATAGTTGTCAAACAAGTGCTAAAATAAAAATAAAAATTAAACACTTGGAGATTATAGTCATAAGAAGAATAGATCGAGGACCTAATTGCTACATTTTCCAGTAGATTGGAGATCCTATCTCTAATTTCCCTACGATCAAATGTCGAAAAGATAAAAAACACATAAAAAAATAAGGATCATGCTTCTTGTTCAAAAAATGACATCCAGAAAATGATGTGTAGTGAGTGATTGGATGAAAAATCTGATTGTGTTTTAAACTTTTCAATGATAGAATGTCATATGTCATTATGTGACCCATTAGAATAATATTATTTATAGTCGTTATAGATGGCTTATATGTGACGGATAGTGGTTTGATACATTAATGTGATCATTTTTTATTGCCTTATGCATGAAATCATTAAACATAACATATATGTTATGGATTAGTCTCATCATCAGGTGGCTCCCACTGCTGGCTCCTGATGCCGGCGCGTGTACAATCAAATATACAACCGTGTCAACAAAAGAAGACATTGTAATATATGTTTGAATACCTCTAAATCTGGGAAAAAAAAAAAAAACATACTATTTTGAGTTTCGACCACTCTCCACCTAACAAAACCCCACCAAAAAAAAAGGAAAAATTCAAATTTGTGGGTTTTTGTTTTTGTATTTTTTTCCCCCTTGATTTTAACGAAGATTTTAAGTTTATGGTGCAGTAAAGGATTATGGGTTCAAGAAAGAATTGCTGTAGTAGTATTAATTTTGATTACTCTTTCAAGATATTGTTGATTGGTGACTCTGGTGTGGGAAAAAGCAGTCTTCTTCTTAGTTTCATTTCAAACTGTCAGCAGTTTCCTCAGAATCTCTCCCCGACAATTGGTATACTTTCTCTCTCATCATTTCTTGAGGTTTGTGTGTGTGTGTGTGTTGGGCTGTGTCTTCTTCTCCCTTCTGATGGGATTTCCCATTGCATATAGCAATTGAAGAGGGAAAGGAAAATATGTGAAAAGTTCTTGTGGGGCTTTTTAGAGCAGGTTTGGGTAATCTTTTAAGTAGCTTTTTCGCCAAAAAATAAAAAGCAGGTTTGGGTAATCTTTTAAGTAGCTTTTTCGCCAAAAAATGATATTTTTTGGCTTCTTTTGAGGTTTTAAGCTAAGCTAAACATGATTATTTTAAGTTGATTTGCTTTTCTTTTAACTTTTTATTTGTTTTTACTATGTTTTACTCCTCCTACCATTTGATGGCTGGTAAGGTGTAGTATGAAGTTTGAATAGGAATCAAGAAAAAAAAAATCTATAATTTTTGTATTCTTGTATCAGTCCAATATGCATACCATACTCTTAACATTCAAAAGTGTTGTATTTGATAAAACTTCATCATGTAAGTTTTTTTCCTCAAAAGAACTAAATAAATTGATATAAAATTATGCTTCGAAGCTGTAATTTTTGATAGTTGTCGATTTGTGACATTTGATCTTGATCGGAGGAGTATGTTGCGAATTAATTCTGCACACTTTTGATCTTTGAGGTCGATTTTTCCTATGTCCAGGAGTGGACTTCAAGATAAAGCTGTTAACAACTGGTGGAAAAAGACTGAAGCTGACCATTTGGGATACAGGTAACTGAAATATGAAGTTAATCTCGAAATGAAATACGGGTGAAATTTCTTGTTCGCTTTCAAATATTTATGTTCGTCAACTTGGAGTTGAATGTACAGAATTGGTATTCAATTCAAATATCTAATTCCAACTCCTTGCTGCCAAAAATATACCTATTGACCTGTATGAGTTTATCACAATGCAGGGGGGCAGGAAAGGTTTGGAATATTAACGAGTTCATACTATAGAGGCGCACATGGAATCATTCTAGGTATGCTATGTCGTTTATTGCTTTACTTGATAAACTTAGTTCCGGAGGTGATATATTGAAGTTTGCTTTAGTCATTATCTTGGAAAAACCACACGAGGCGTTTTCACAATTGTAATTCTATTATCGGCTGTTTCTTCTTAGCAGAGGTGGACACTCTTGTTTCGGAATTGGGCTATATCCAGCCTAAAGTTTAGCCCATTTTTTTTCCTTTAAAAAGATTTAGTCGGCTCCAAAAGTCTATGTCCGCCTGAGCTCTAAATTTTTGCCTACTCCCAAATTTAGTTCTAGTTCCACCCCTGGTTGTCAGTTACATCTCTTCTAATGTTCCCCAATTTTAGGCCATTTTTTTTCCTTTAAAAAGATTTAGTCAGCTCCGAAAGTCCATATCCCCTTCTTGTATTTTCCATTGGTAGTTTACTGCCATTGTTCATTGTGTCCGTTTATTGAAAGTGCTCATTATGAGATTTCTCAACCTGGTCATATTTTTATAAAATGTTGTATTGTGTTGGTCTTTAAACGTGGAAGTAACTACTGTACCTGGTCATATTTTTATAATATGTTGTATTGTGTTGGTCTTTAAACGTGGAAGTAACTACTGGATTATTTCATTTCTTATCACAGTTTATGACGTAACAAGACGGGAGACATTTACGAATCTATTGGATATATGGGCCAAGGAACTAGAGCTTTACTCGACAAATCCCGATTGTATCGAGATACTAGTTGGGAACAAAGTTGATAAAGTGAGTTGTGTGGCTATCGTATGGTGCATGTTTGGTACATATGATTAACAATTTTTTTTTATCCTCTTTTCAGCCTAGTCACCCATGTCCAATATAATACACTATGTTCATCAGCACCATCAGTGTCACCCCCTCGAACATGCACAATAACTGTGAAAATGGATCTGTCGTTAGCTTCCTCTGATATTTTCTATCGCCTACTTGTTCCTTCCTTTTTTTTTTTCTTTTCTATCTTTGCAAAGGGGTATATCTTTTTATACTTTGAATGGAAGGAAAGATAAACTTTTGAAACTCCATGGGAGCAGAGACACAATTTTTGACTTATTAGAAGCTTGTGTAAATCAACATTTGTTTTTCGGTTTTCATAACCTTTAAAAGAAAAAATATATAATTCTGTTTTCAGGATAGTGAGAGGGAAGTTACTGTGGAGGAGGGGATGGCTCTTGCACAGAAGCACAAGTGTTTATTTCTCGAATGCAGTGCTAAGACTCGAGAAAATGTGCAGCAGTGCTTTAAAGAGCTAACAATGAAGGTATACCTGAAAAGGCACACTTATGCCGACGTACCTTAATATTAACATTAAATAAGCAGCAGAATATGCATTTTGTACTTAGTTTCCCACGATAGCACTTCCTTGTTTTTTTTGGTCTATCCATGAAGCATGAAGTACGCAGTTGTATTGAATATAGTTGAGCGAAAAAAATTACGATTGTGTCTTTCTGAGAACGAAGGGGAACAGTTATACTAAAGAAGAAACATGGGGTGCAACTTCATAAGTCACTTTCTTCCTTTCCCCTTGAACTGAATGGACTTCCTAAATAATGTCTTGAATGCCTGTAATATGCAGAAATAGGTAATTATAATACGTAAAGGTTATTATTTCTTAGATATTAATCTGTTTGATGCGTCCACGTCTCATCCCAAGGGCATGAATCTAGAATCAGCAAGCAGGTGTGGAGCATGCATTATTGGATTTCTGGTCTCGATGTCATATTTGATATGATCAAATGACTCCATGCTTCTAAAGCTAATAGATTCATCAAGCTTCAGTGTTGTGCTGTGTGGAACCTAATCATGCTATACATTTAACCCCCTCAATCTCGGATCAAACTTCGTAGTAAGGCCACTTATTGTGTGTGTAAGAGGCACGTGAATCACCTTGTACTCTTCTCCATTTTAGTTAAGATCTGCAGGGGAAGTGGATATAGCTTTCCTAATTGAGCGTCAATTACTATAAATTTGCACGTTTGTTCATCTTATTTTCGCTAAAATTTTGTTTATTATTGCTGTCGTAAGAAGGGATTATGTCTTAATCTCTAACATTGAAGATTAACACCAAACCTTCCGTTGCTTAGTATGTGAATGTATTCTATGTTCCATTACAGATCCTGGAAATACCTAGTCTATTGGAGAAAGGGTCTACGCCCGTGAAGAACCAAATTTTGAAACAGAAACAAGTTTGTCACGCCCAGCACAACAATAATTGCTGTTCCTAGTCGAAACACTTGGAGACAAAAATCTGAAAATGCAGTTGACAATGGGGAAAGAAAGAACGCCTAACAGAGCATCCTTTAGAAACACACTTGTCATCCCTCACCATAGGATCGATTCAGGATCATGGTTGTGGAATTTTTTTTTTAAATTGTAAATTTGAATGGTTTTGGTTCTTCCATTCTTTTAATCTTTACATAATATATGATATATATGTATTACAATCTTTGATTATGAGAAGAATATATAAACTCTATATAGCTTAACACTCGTGTAAATTTACAGACATGAAACAGATTGTGGTCATAAGTGGAAAGTGGATTTCGGTCATACGTGGAAAGTGGATTTCGAATAACGTTTTCTAGCTGTTTTTGACTGACTTTTGTATTATCTTTCTGTTATTTGAGTTCATCGAGCAAAAAGGTTAAGCTCCTGTTTAGCAGAGATCAAAATAAAAAATTTAGCAAATTTTTATAAAAGTTGACGGAATTTGTCTTGAAACATTGTGGGTCTTACGAAATGTGTGGTTACAATTAATTGTTGACTTGACTTGGATTTTAAGAGAGCGTTGAGAGAAATAAAAGTAGTCTCTTTCTTTTGAGTAGAACTATATAATGTTGTTCCAATTTTAGCCTGCATGCTGTTGAACCATATTAATGTGGCATTTTCATTGGGATCAACCTCCTAGTCACATTTCAAAAGTAGACATATAAATTTGGATGGTTTTGGTTCTTCCATTCTTTTAATCTTATCTTTACATAATACATGATACATATGTATTACAATCTTTGTTTATGGGAAGAATATATAAACTCTATATAGCCTATCACTTGTGTAAATTTACACACATGAAACAGATTGTGGTCATACACGGAAAGTGGTATTCGAATAACGTTCTCTGACTGTTTTTGACTGATGTATGTTTTGATTATTTTTGTATTATCTTTTTGCAATCTGAGTTTGTCGAGCAAAAAAGGCTAAGTCCTTGTTTGGTAGAGATTAAAAATCATATTTTTAGCAGATTTTGAAAAAAATTATGGAATGTGTAGTTGAAAAGTCGTGGATCTTATAAAATGTGCGGTTGAAATTAATTGTTGACTTTGACTTTGATTTTAATTGCTAATTTTGGGGAAAATAAATGTGGGATCTCTCTTGAGCGGAACTATATAATTTTTAGCCTGCATGCATGCAGTTGAATCATATTAATGTCGTATTGGATTGTGCTACATGTACATAACAATTTACATAATGATTTACCAACAGATGATGCGACGGGATTTAATTGGATCAAAATCTCATCAATCAAATAATTTCCCCATTTATATTTTTGACACCTCGTCATTTTGTAAAACATTATGTAAATAGTTATGTACAAGAAACATTTTCCACGTGGCATTTTAATTTGGATCAACCTCCTAGTCACATTTCAAAAGTAGACAAATTTAAGTTACTTCGAGATATTAACAAAGCCACAGTTGGCTTGCAGACCCTGAGTTTCCATGGATTCCTATGATTTTCGACTTGTAGTTAATGTTGGGAAATTCGTCTTATTTTGTATTCGTTTTTCAATCCTCTTTTAAGGAATTCAACAAGAACAAAGAAATAAGTAGCGAAAATAGCTATAGCTAAGACACATGTACTTACCCGAAAAACCTCTTAAAAACGTCGAAATACTTAAAATTGTAGACATTGTTTTCTGCACATCCCTCTGCCGGCATGTAGCTGTCTTATGCCACACTATTCCCATTTGGGTTGAACTTTTCAGATCATCTACTTTGGACAATCAGTTTGAACTTTCTGCACAAAAGGCCAGCCAGCATCAAACAAGTTTGAGAATATACATACTTAGCCTAAGACAGGAAGAGCCTTATATTTACATCTACCTTGTTACAACTTCTCTTCAATCCCAATCCTCGATCCTCGACTCTTGTAATGGCTTATTCTAGTCTTTGCAGAAGACTTATTATTGCATACTCAATATTGCTGGCCATTCTTGTTTCTGGAGTTAATTGTGTCGACATTTTCCATGAGTGGATTGTTTCAGTTGATAACACTATCAACCCTGTCTCAGTTTCTCAACCTGTATGACTTTTTTTTCGATATATCTAGAAATGAATCAATTGAGAAGTAAAAGATAATTTATACAGTCGACCCCAAATTTATTTTATATACGCACTAACTGTGACTGTTGCGTGGCAGGTTATTACAATCAATGGAATGTTTCCAGGGCCACTTATCAATGCCACAACCAATGATGATGTTCATGTCAATGTGTTTAACAATCTGGATGAACCTTTACTCATAACATGGTAAGAGTAGAGGAATAAAACTGGGATTGATTCTGTCGTGTTTGATAGGATGGATCAGACATAAGCATACTAATAAAATCTTGTTCATTTTAATGTCTAATCTAGTTGAGTACCGTGCCCACCAATTTTCAGGAATGGAATACAACAGAGGCTAAATTCATGGCAGGATGGAGTTTCTGGCACAAACTGTCCAATTAAAGCCAGGAGTAACTGGACTTATGTATTTCAAACCAAAGATCAGATTGGCACCTTTACATACTTCCCCTCCATTAATTTCCACAAGGTTGCTGGAGGATATGGACCTATTCGAGTCAACAATCGGAATGTTATTCTCGTGCCTTTCCCTAAACCAGAAGCCGAATTTGATCTTCTTATTGGTGACTGGTTT
The DNA here is from genome assembly GCA_903798235.1 of Fraxinus ornus. NCBI lineage: Eukaryota > Viridiplantae > Streptophyta > Magnoliopsida > Lamiales > Oleaceae > Fraxinus > Fraxinus ornus. The sequence goes on along the minus strand of CAIGRF010330155.1, from coordinate 30,830 downwards.
GAAGCTGATTACAAGGTAAATCATCATCACCCACTCATTAGTTGAAAACTTCCAAAATTTGATGGAATTTTTGGTCCTGATAAACAGGAAATTAGATCACTGGTGCAAGAGAGTTGGGGTATTCCTGATGTGATGCTGATGAATGGTAAAGCGCCTTTTGGATATTCAAATGCCACGGACTATGAATCTTTGACTGTCACGAAAGGTAAGAAAAAGTGGTTCCTCTGTTCTACTTCTAGATGCTGATTTATTTGTCAATTATGAGTGGAATAGTTTCTTAAAACTACAATTAGCCATTTTCTCCAATATATCATCCCTCAACTCAACTCGACTACGGCATGTTTGATAGGTTGGTGTGAACATGATTAAAGGAGAACATAAATTAAAATCGGAGTTGGTTGTAGGTATGAGGAATCTAGCGATGCACCAAGTAATGCCTTGTTAGGATATTTGGTATGCTGAATTTTGTTGCACTCAATGTGATCAAAGAAAAAAAAAAAGGTTAAAATCTTGTGTCTTGTATCAATATTGCATTTTGGCATATCTTGTGAGAAGTATTAAATAATACTGGATATCGAGCTATATTATGGAAGAAAAAAAATATTAACTCTTGTTCAATTATAGGATAAATTTTATTTGCAATAATTAGTGTCAATGAGGTAACTATACTATAATTTTATTCAACTGGATAAATATGCTTTAATGTTATTTCAATCAGGAAATTACACTTTAATTTGACTTCAATTAAAACAACTTCGTCAAATGCTACTGACGGAAATCAATTACATGGCACTCGGTAAATAATGATAATCACACGTAACTGTTAGTTGCTGATATGAAATAAGTACAACTTGAGTCATGAGTGAAATAAATGACGATCATCATTTATTGATGGTCATGTAATTGATTTTCATCTATTCAAGTCATGGCTTTTTATGTGCTGTTAATATTTCAAACCGGTACTGATACGAGTTTATGAGCAAATCTTGATCATCTGCACAGGGAAGACTTGTCGAATTAGAGTTTCAAATGTGGGAAGTGTATTCAGTTTCAACTTCAGAATTCAAAATCACAAGATGGTGCTTGTTGAAACAGAAGGGTCATACACCAACCAGATCATATTGGATTCTCTTGATGTGCATGTTGGACAGTCCTATTCTGTTCTTGTTACTGCCAATCAAGATGAAGCCGATTATTACATGGTTGCTAGTCCAAAATTGTTCGACACTAATTTCAGTAATACCCCCTATCTTGTCGGAAATGGAGCATTACACTATGCCAACTCCGTTGCAACAGTCGGGGGGCCTGTTCCAAATGGACCGGATCCATTCGACATTGAGTTTTCAATAAATCAAGCTAAATCTGTCAGGTCAGTAATTTGTATCATAAATTTTTTGGTATTTAACTTGTTTCAAACGCGTTGTGAATGATTACAAGTATAGCTTTTTACCAGCATAACTAAAATACTAGCATTTTGTTGTTGTGAAAATAGATGGAACTTGACTACCGGAGCTGCAAGGCCTAATCCACAAGGCACGTTCAATGTATCGAACATTACCTTAACACAGACCTTTATCCTCCACGGATCGAAAGCTGAAATTAACGGCATGCTGCGCTATGTAGTCAACAATGTGTCCTATTTGACTCCAGATACGGCATTAAAACCTGCTGACTACTACAGAAATGGTTCTGGTGTGTATGAACTCGATGCATTTCCAGTCCGTTCTGTCAACGATGTTGCTGCATATGGAACTTCTGTTGTGACGGGAGTTCACAAAGGATGGCTTGAAATTGTGTTCAATAATGATCATGAAGTCATGGACTCTTGGCATTTGGATGGCTTTGGATTTTATGTTGTAGGGTAAGGTTTCGATCACAATTACTTTTTTTTTGCTCATATTATCTTAATTTATTTAATTATCTCACATCATTTTACATGTTCTTGTTGCATTTTCGAAAAATAAGTTAAAATCTTATCCATAATATTGTCTGTTTCTATCCAATACTAAGTACCAAACATGCACTAATTTTGTAGCTGTTGTTTATTATTAGATTTGGCAACGGAGAATGGACACCAGAATCACGCAATACTTACAACCTCTATGATCCAGTTGTTCGTTCGACAGTTCAAGTGTATCCTGGTAGATGGACTGCTGTGTATGCATTCCTTGACAATCCCGGTATGTGGAATTTGAGATCTCAAAATTTACAGCACTGGTACATGGGACAAGAGCTATACATACGGGTTCATAATGACGATCCCAACCCTGCCAAGGAGCGTCCACCGCCTGAAAACCTCCTTTTATGTGGTTAGTACCGAATATACGTATATACATGCGCGAGTGCGCGTATGCATAAACTACTCGTATAACTTAGGTATATTTCTTGTATCATTACAGGAATTTTTGATGAATCTCCTTCCCCATCTGGTGCACCTGCTCCACAGCCGAGATGGTGACTCAATCATTGGATCCCTTGATTTTCTGATGGCTGATATTGATTGGAATTTTGGTTCATAGCAGTGATCAGAATTTCCATAGTGAAGAATAAATTTTTTTTTTCCTAGTGAATTCGCTTATAGAATTATTGTAATGTAATTTTCTAGCTCTGCCTTACAAATTTCTTATTATTTGTAGTTGTTACATATGTGGGACTACTGACATTTATAATTTGAATGTTCGATATAGTTGGTCACAGAAGGCTTATTTCGCGATCTTCACAATATGTATTTCCAAGATCTCAAGTAATTACATCTATAATTGTATGTTCACATCATCTTTGTAGCAATTTATAACAAAAAAAGTTAGGTAGTGAATGATTCAACGATTGACTCGGTCACTAATACCTTGATCAAGTCGATAGTCGATTTGAATTCAATAATTCGTCACTTATTTTATTTATATTGGAAATTGGTTTAGGTAAGTTGGTTTTGGTAAATTTTCTTTATCAATTATTTAAGACACGTTATTTGATTACGAGAGTTTGAAGGTCGAGCGTGTTATACTCTACAAGTAGACTATTGAAATAGAAGCAGCTGATTGACACCGACCTCGGGCGAATGAGATATTAAAGATCGAAAGTGATACACTTGTTACATGAAAATCATCGGAATTTGAAAAATTAGCATGATCTAACTTCAATTAATCAGGCTGTGACGCATGATGGAATATTGTAGAATATGTTTGACTGAAAGGTAGTGTTTTGGACAAAAAATAAGAACTTTTGAACTTGTCCTTTTCTAACTAGTGTGTTTCTTAAACTCGATATATAATCCAATAGTTATGTGAATTTTATCGTGTCTTGAACTTTTATGTATGTCCTCATATTTTGGAGAAATATTCATTTTGTTATTCCAGCATTATCAAACTTCTAAATTTTAACTAATAATTTTTATTTATTTTTATTTTTTTAGCATATTTTCAAAGTTCATTTTTCGCCTTCAAGAGAGTTACAAAATATTAGGAAGTTCGTTGTTTTCGAGATTTTTAGTGTCTCTATCATGCGAAGTTGATTGTTGCGTATTGGGAGATGTGTGCTGAAAAATCAAAAGTACCTGTATGGGATAATTTCGTCTGAAAGAGAAATAGTCAAACTATCTTCTTGACCGACTTCATATTTCCGCATTTCATTTTTCTTTTTTCATTTTTTTTTTTGTGTAAATCGTCATTCTATCCAAATTTTCGGCATGTCAAAAGCTAGTGAAAAGAGAATATAATTTGTGCTAATTTATCCAATAATCTTAAGATTTTTTTTTTTATTTATGTTATATTCTGAATTTATGCATGAGTCAATTTTAAAAAATTGTTTAAAATAAGTTTTTAATTTAACATACAACAGTGCATGCATTCTTAATTTGACTTACAAAATACGCGTGTTGGAAAAATTAGTGCATAAATTGTATTTTGTTAACTAAAATACGTATATGCAAATGACAACGATCTACTAAAATTTAGAAAATGCTGAAATTAGGAGATAAAATGAAGAGAGATGTGAGATTGATAATCTCCTTGAGACATATTTTATTTTTTGTATTGGTGCTAACATGATGAAACGTATGTGTATCTTCCAAGACACATTGATAGTCATACCATATTCGATAATCTTAGCTCTACAATATGAACCTGTTGCACTTGAAAAGTCGTGTCTAATCATAGCATCAAATGAAGACTTTTTCCATTCATGCCTAGTAACATCATTAAATCACACCTATTAAAAATATTAATTTCAACAATCCTCCATATGAATAGAGAAGTCGATTCAAAACAAGAAAGACGAAAATAACACTATTTGAAAGATAACACATAAGAGTATAGCTTTCACTTTGAACATTCCATAGTAAAAATACATTGGACTCACTTGACTAATCAGTAAACGTAACATTTTGAAATGTTAGTCACTATTATAAGCTTAGAAAATAGATCCAACAAATTATCTCTTATATTAAATTGTTCTCTATTGTGTTCATTCTGAACCCTCTTGGGTTCTATAAGCGCGCTAGAGAATTCTCCTAAGAAAAATTCTCATAAATTGACCAGTTAGTACTCACATAGGTGATGTTATATAAATAGTAACTTATAATATTCCACTTATATCTTATTAAATAAGTCATTATTAAAAGTATAACTTATCTTCAACAATCTTTTTTTGGTAATACTTATTTGTATCATAGAATTGAGAAGGAGTTAAAACTTCGAAGTTTTTCATCAAATTATTCATAATTAATTTTTCTATTAAACCTTATGGGTACTCCAATCGTCAGTTTAGATTTTCATTAAGTTGATTAATTAAATTTAGGCTTTAAATCTATTTCCCTCGATGTGCAGTATATTCGCTATCTCGATAACACCTTGGTAAACAAATTCTATAGGTTTGCTTTCGAATTAAATTAATAGATATTATTCCATTAGAGAGTAATCGTCGAATGGTATAATGTCTACAACGTAAATGTCCTGACTTGCTATTATATACAAAATTGCATATATGTATTAAGAATCCTCCCTGAAATTTTTGAAGTCACATGCTTCTTTCTAGCTTAATCTAACGCTTTAATTTGATGATCAACTCACAAGTTCTTTGAACGATTTTTAATGTATAACTGCACCAGTCAATATAAAATATATGTACTAATTAATATTTGCCTGATGATCTAAAAATTGCTATTGCCAATTAACATATAAACAACCAATGACATAACCTTTGCTAGAAGAATTTTCACACGTTCGCCACTTTGGTACGATCTTAAAATCACTAAATCTATTTGACATCAATATCGTCAAATTTCTCACGTCAATTTTATTGCTAGTTTTGGTCCATTATGTAACATAATAAAAAAGGAAAAATTGCAGTCATGGTACCAAATCTTTTAACTTTTTGCAGACTTGTCCAAACCTTTGTTTTGTGTCATCCACGGTACCAAACCTTTAAACAATTCGTACTCGAATTCTAAATGGATATAAACCGTTAGTTGACCAAAAATTAAAAACCTGACCAATTCTTAAAGGATAAAATGGTAACTTTCCATTTTTTCATATAAAAAAAACTAAATTCAAATAATTAAATCAAATCATCCCCATCATCTTCCACCACCCACCCCACCCCATCCCATCCCAATATCCAATCGAAATCTCTTTCCCTACCCCAAAATCCAACCTTGGCTACCCATCGTTGCCCAAATCTGCCCACCGCCATCACCACTGCCGTCGAATCCACCACCTCTGCTACCCTCTTCTCCACTGTCAAATGAAACTCAAATGAGAAATCAAAATCAAAATCGAAGCCACCACCACATCGCCTCAAAATCGAAGCCATTACCACCTCCACTTACAATGGCAAGCTACCCTCGTCTGCATATGAAAATAACTCAAGTTATGACCATCTACCATTCTCGAGTTCAATTTGCGACTGCCATTCCGCTATAAATGGCAAGGCATTTCTTCTCCAATTTTCAAATTTTCCTTCAAATTTTGTGCGGCAATTCATTTGCTGATTTTGCAATTGCTGCTGCTAGAGTTGGAATTGACCCTAGATTTGAAGGATCTGGGATAGAATAAGGAGATTTAGCTCAATTGCACTATCAGTTTGGTGGATATTCTCTGAGTTTGTGGTAGAAGTGTTTGGTTGTTGTCGGTTACAGGAGGGCATGTGCGTGTAGTGGTAGTGGTAGTAGTGGTGGTGGTGGTGGTGGTGGTGGTGGTTCTTTCCCGAAATCTAGCTTGCCGCTGTAGTTGGAGGTGGCCCTCATCTTTAGATCTGAAATGCATTCGGTCTCCTTGTTGGCTAGGTGATGGTGGTGGTCTGGTGGTTCCGCGTGCTTGAACTTATTTAGTTTTCGATTTCTACAGATTCATTGAGGCGATGTAGTGGTGGCTGTAAATTTGGTGGTTGTGGCAGCTGTAAACGGCGACAATGGGTAGAATGATTTTGGTTTTAGGGAGAGGGTGGGGTTTGTACGAGGATGGTGGTCGTGGTGGGAGATGTGGCGACGATGGTGGTTGATTTTGGGAAATTATTGGAAATACCCAAAATTCAACCATACCCTTTCCAAAATAGCCTTTGACTATTTAAAGGGAGTGAACTACCAAAAATACCCTCAAAAATAGAATTTATATCTAAAGTCATAACAATATAAGAAAAATAACATTTGAGTCCTAAAAGAATTATTTTTA